>VDFB02368982.1:0-263644 GCA_007258455.2 Sequoia sempervirens | reverse complement strand
AGGTCAAACTAAGCATTAACTCTCAAATTCAAATTTGAAATTTCCCCCTCTTGGGCACATTTCCCAAATCTTGCACATCCCTCAACCTATGACATGATGACAAGTGGCCTCTTTTCATTGGCTTGTTTTTGATCCCACATTTCTCTCTTATGAGCACTCTTAGCATTTGAGAATCTACAAATAGAGAGCTTCATTCATCAACAAATCCTCCACAACTTGATTCACAATCTTTATGCAAGGTCATTCTCTTAAATTGAGAACTAATTTTGTCCATTTATCATCTTAGCATTCTTCATAGCATTTTCATCATGAAGCTTAAGCAAGGATTCAGAAAGGGCTATTTTCCATAATAGCACCAATTCACTATGAGATAAAGTTGGATCATGTTTTTTATATGCTTTGTTTGGTTTCCATTGTTTCATTTTATTGCATGATTAACATGTTTCATCATTTCATAGGGATGTTGATAATTTTCTTTGTTTTAAACTAACCATGATAATGTGTGTTTTAAGGTTTAACCATTTGCAGATTTCACCAGCTTTCATCAAGCTTTCCACCAAGGCCATTGATGGCATTGATAAATTCATCAACTCTGAGCATGTAGATACTTATTTCTTCATCTTTAGACATCCTTAGGGTTTAAAATTTAGTCTTTTAGTTCTAAATCTTTTCTTGTTTGACCTTCTAATCTCATTCATAAATTCTTTCTAGATTTGTCTAGACCTCCCGAGTAGATTTTAGACTTAACACCTTTCCAAGTTTAGAATCAGGGAGACCACTAAGGATTGCATTCTTTTCTTTGTCATTTTTTTCATAATCCTTGATCTCATCATCACTTGTCAGACCATTTGTAGGCATAGTATAACCTTTATCAACAGACTTCAAAACACCAAATCTAAAGGAGACCAAAAAGGATTCCATCCTAGCTTTTTAGTAGGCATAATTTGTTCCATTGAACATAGGAGCTTTGACACCTTTCATGTGCACCATATGGATTTTCCTCAAGTAGTTAAGCTTCTTCTTAGGAACCACAACTCTGATACCAATTGTTAGATGCACATGACAATTGAGAGGGGCGTGAATCAATTGTATGTACTTTAAACATTCAATCCCTCAAGATCTTATCAAAGCCTTAATAATCATTAAACCCTCAATATGCATTAACAAAATGTAAACATGTAAACTAGTAATGCAAACACATCAAGCACATAGAGAACACAAAATTTACATGGAAAACCCAAGAAGGGAAAAACCACGGTGAGGATTAGCTCACTAATATATGAATTGCAACATCGAATACAATAAGGCTCACTGCTAAGGGCTCATTGCCCCAAAAATAGAGAAAGGCTCATTGCCAAGAGGATTCGCTATCTAGAAGAAAGAAGAATAGAAGAAGGGGTGGCTCACCACAAATTTAAACTGCTAACAATGCATCTCTCATATGTCAAAGGTACAGTTCCATTGAAGCACAAACAACTCATCAAATAGATTGAAATGTAGACACCTTCTCACTACATTTGAAAGTCATAGGCATTAAAGCTCAAACTCAGATCTTCACACTTGATCAAATTCACATATTTCACATCACACGTGATGCACACAACATCTCCAACAACTCACCTTGCATTTATACCCTTTGTGACCTAAATCAATCTCAATTAGGTTAGCCTTAAGAAAATGCATGCACCTCAAATGTGCAACATCAAATAGGTCAGCACCAAACACTTTCACCATAGAAAGAAATGAAGGAAAACCACACCACTACATAACTGGGACCCAAATCTACACCAACACACTTCTTACCACTTCCTCAAACAATAAACATCCTCTACAATCAGTGCTAGAGTGCTAGGTTGGCCAAACTTGCACTAACACAAACAAGTGACTCCAAACATGCCTCTCCATGTCTAAAAAATCTCGTGGACCATACATCAACACTCAACATCTCAGAATATTCTACATCATCAAAATATTTTCCATAGCTACTACAACCACCTAAAACTCAACAACATCTTCATGTTGTGCAACCAGACACACTGGCACAAACATCCAACTTACCAAACAACCCTACGGAACACATCAACTCTTGAAACTTCAAGGGATGATAATACAAACAATATAAGTATGTTCCCAAATCTGTAACATCAGAACTTTCACTACTAAGAAATGTGGAGCAATCTCATTTCTCTCAGACACCCTGTTTCACTAGACAAACATATTGTCAAACACATCTTCTACTATAGTATGATCCAACACCTGAAACTCTAAATATAAAACCTTTGAAAACCTCTAATCATCATGTCCAAACCTCATAAACAAATATTCAACCATGAATAAATGTGAAGCAAAACACTGAACACACCTCTATCACATTGAACTCTCTTTTATTCAAACTTTCTCAAAAGTACTTAGAAACCAGGTGAACCAACTACATTATCAATACTACCAACATCTCTACAATACATCTACAACATCTACAATACTCTGTGGTATATATCCAACAATCTCAAATATCAACAATCTCCCCCAACACGAGTCAGACCAACAACCTCTGCAACTATACTATTCAGGAAGACATCAATGAAAACACCAACAACATTGTGTTGACATCAATACCAACAATTGCAAGCACATCATTAACACCAGCAACATTCCAACATTCTCTTCATACAATGGGTTGACATCAATGACAACACCCAAGTAACATGCAAATAACTCAAGCTTCCAACATCTCCAAATTTCTAACAACTAATTTGCATCATCTTCAAATTCTTAAAGGTTTATCTACTATAGGTCTCAAAAGATGAAGATTCAATTTAAAAAGTCGATATAAATGTCCATCTTGGCTAAAAAGTGAGACACGGTATTGTGATTTTACCCATATGATATGTTGACATTTGTATGTGTCAATGTATGGATGCTCATAAAATTTAGTATGATTCTATGCTTAAATTATGATTGTTAATGATGTGTATACCTTAGGGATGAAACTAACTTCTTCTAGCTAGAAGAACTATAACCCGAAACAACTAGATTTCTAGCCCGCAACATAAGGTTCGTAGATAGTTGTAGGGGAGAAGTCAGAATGGTTGAAGTGCAGTAGTTTCAGAGAAGAATGAAGGTGATCATTGAATGGTCAATCATGAGTCACCACAAGCACATTCCTATCCACCAAATAAGATGACTAGAAGAAAAAGAAGTTTTTTTTAATAGGACTAACCCATGACTTGACATTCCCCATGAAACATGTCTTTATCATGGTGGTTAACCATTAGGGTAGAGTTCCAATTTAGTTTCTCTTCTACTTTTTAATTATGGTTTTTTGTTACAAGACTAAGCCCTCTCCCTATCTTTGAGGGAGAGTGGACGAATACATTATGGTTTTATTTTCAGTCCTAGAATGAATAAGATCCTCGCAAATCCTATATAGTGGGATTTGTTGTGAGGAGTAAATCTAGTTATCTAGTTAGTTTTTGCTAGTTACCAATTGATAGTTAATCATTGCTAGTAATTTTTTTCCATTATTAGTTGAATAATAGATATGTATTGCTGAATGAGAAATATTTAGTAGATTCTTGTCAAATTGTAAGAGTCCAGATTTTCTATGCAATAAAAGAGTTAATTCAATGTCATTAATTATTGATTAAGTAGTAAGTGTTTGAAATCTTTTATGGAAGCAACAACTCAAGTAAGGGCCATTTGAGGTACTTCTATCCACTCTATTTTTATGTTATTAGATTATTTAATGCATTGTTGAAATTAGTTAAGATAGTTTCTCGTTACATGCATCTGTAATTCATATAGATGATTATGTAATTAAATTGGATTTTGTAGCTTAATGTTTATTTCATAATTTGGGAGTAATTAGTTACAATTCATATTTAGTAGTTAGTAGTCACAATCTTAAGTGATGAGTACCTATAGCACGAGTAATAGTATAAGTATGTTCCTAGATCTGTAACATCAAAAATTTCACTATAGAGAAATGTGGAACAATGTCATTTCTCCCAGACACCCTGTTTCACTAGAAAAACATATTGTCAAACACATCTTTCACTGTAGTACAATCCAACACCTAAAAATCTAGATATAACACCTTTGAAAAACTCTGATCATCACATCCAAACCTCATAAGAAAATCTTCAACCATGAATAAATGCAGAGCAAAACACTAAACACACCTCTATCACACTGAACTCTCTTTTATTCAAATTTTCTCAAAAGTACTTAGAAACCAAGTGAACCAACTACATTATCAACACTACCAACATCTCTGCAACACATCTACAACATCCACAGTACCTTGTAGTATATCCAACAATCTCCAATATCAACAATCTCCCCCAACACAAGTCAGACCAATAACCTCTACAACTATAGTAAAGTAAGACGTCAATGACAACACCGACAACATTGTGTTGACATCAATACAAAAATTCCAAGAACATCATCAAAATTAACAACATTCCAGCATTATCTTCATATAATGGGTTGATATCAATGAAAACACCCAAGTAACATACAAACAACTCAAGCTTGCAACATCTCCAAAATTCTAACTAGTTCGCATCATCTTCAAATTCTTAACAGTTTATCTACTATAGGTCTCAAAAGATGAAGATTCAATTAAAAAAGTTGATATAAATGTCCATCTTTACCAAAAATTGAGACATGGTATTGTGATTTCACCCATATGATATGTTGACATTTGTATGTGTGAATGTATGAATGTTTATAAAATTTAGTATGATTTTATGCTTAAATTATGATTGTTAATGATGTGTATTCCTTATGGATGAAACTAACTTCTTCTAGCTAGAAGAACTATAACCACAACAACTAGATTTCTAGCCTGCAACATAAGGACAGCAAATAGTTGTAGGGGAGAATTCAAAATGGTTGAATTGCAATGATTTTAGAGAAGAATGAAGGTGGCCATTGAATGGTCAATCATGATTCACCACAAGCACATTCCTATCCACCAAATAAGATGATTGGAAGAAAAAGAAGTTTGTTCTTAATAGGACTAACCCATGACTTGACATTCCCCATGAAATGTGTCTATGTTATGGTGGTTAACCATTGGGGTAGAGTTCCAATTTGGTTTCTCTTCTTCTACTTTTCAATTATGGTTTTTTGTTACAATACTAAGTCCTCTCCCTATCTTTGAGGGGGAGTGGACAGATACATCATGGTTTTGTTTTCAGTCCTAGAATGAATAAGACTCCTCACAGACCCTATATAATGGGATCTATTATGAGGATTAAATCTAGTTATCTAGTTAGTTTTTGATAGTTACCAGTTGATAGTTGATAGTTTCTAGTAGTTGTTTTTCCATTATGAGTTGAATAATAGATATGTATTAGTTAATGAGAAATATTTAGTAGATTTGTGTCAGATTGTAAGAGTTCAAATTTTCTATGCAATAAAAGAGTTAACTCAATGTCATGAATTGTTGATTAAGTAGTAAGTGTTTGACATCTTCTGTGGAATCAACAACTCAAGAAAGGGCCACTTGAGGTATTGCTATCCACTCTATTTTCCTATTATTAGATTAGTTCATGCATTGTTGAAATTAGTTAAGATAGTTTCTCATTGCATGCATCTGTAATTCATATATATTATTATGTAATTAATTAGATTTTGCACCTTAATATTTATTTCATACTTTGGGAGTAATTAGTTACAAAATTTAGATTTAGTAGTTAGCATTCACAATCTTAAGTGATAAGCACCTGTAGCACAAGTAACAAATTATGTTTATTTCCCATGTTTTAAAAGTTAGTGTTTCATTTCCTTTTCTAGCTTTTACAATTTTTTGTACATGTGTAATCACCTATACTCATTGATAGAGGGCATTTGAATCCATGAATGCACATATAGTGCCAACATTATCAAAAGCTTATGAGCCCCTGGTTGATAATTAAATGAAGCCTCTCATGTAGAAGATGAACTGTTTAGTTAGGAATTCATCCTCTGAATTGTGTGTCTACATGTAGCACCAAGTTTATCAAACATTAGAGAGGCCCTACAACATGTCCTATTGAATATCAAGTAGAGAGTACAAGACCTACTCAATGAGTTTTTTAGGACACAACTATGATAATTAAAGAGAAAGAATATACTTTAGTGACAAATACTTTGCCCATCAAGTAATGAATTATGAATAATAATTGTTCTAAATATTCCTTTGTATACATGTTTGTGTGGTTTTTCCCCATGTTAACACTAAGGGGGAATGTTAGAAATTAGTGTATTTCATAGTTTGAGATAATAAATAATAAATCATGTTAGTGTTAATTTATAAATAATTAAACTTTGGTGTTAGTAATGTTAGTTTTGACTCATTTCCTAGATTGTTTGGGGAGTTGAAAAGTTGAAAGGCTTTATAAAGTCATTGAAATGTAATAATTTATTCGTCAATAACCAATAAAAATTTTTACAGTAAACTCAAACCATTTCATTAGAATCTTCTTAACTAGTCATACACATGTGTAGCTTATAGATCCTCCTAGCATGATTCTCTTGACATATATTTTATTTTTAGCTCTCTAACTATTTAATAAGATTTATAAAACTAAATCATACAAGTATGCAAGAAATAAACTAAAATTAAAATTAAAATTAAAGATGTATTTTAGGTTTTGAATGGTGTGGTGGAAGGATAAATTGCTAAGAACCAATTGTTTGATCACATGGACATCTAAGTCAAACATAAAATTCATTATAGATGTATCAACAATACAAAAACAAGAACTAGACATACACATAAATACCACATGTGTTTTTATATAATATTCAATATGTATCCCTGCATAGATTAGGAACATACATGAGCAAGCACATTTCGTAAATCTATACAAGAAAATCCAATGCAATGCATTGACAAGACTTGTTTCAAATAGATTTTGAAATAAGTAACTAATCAATACATGACTAGGCTTGAAAATGTAGCTTCAAGAATATATATAGTATATCTATCCCTTAAAAAGGTTCAAACAACTATAGAAACACTTGAACCATGAAGAGGCTATTGCATTTAGTTCCTTCCCTTGACTTGCAACATATGAAAGCATAAAAAAACTAAGTTTAAACTACAAGAATTGATGTCCTAAAATAATCTTGATTAATGGAGACACATGCACCTTTATAAAGACTAGCCCTAAATTAGCCAACCCCTAATTATACCCTTCAAAAATAATTATATCACTTAGAAATTTATTTTTGATGTAGAGAAAATATGAAAAATCATATTATCTTAATCAAGCATTATTTACATCAACACATAATATTAGAAAGAAAATAAGTACTTGCATATATAAGGAAATCCTTTTTGGATTAGTTTTCGGTAATTAAGATAATGGGAAAAAAAACTCCCACGTTTATGTAAGCCATTATATTTAATTCACATGCCTACAAGAAATAGTGCTTGATATATGCATTTTGTACCATATTTCAACTCTATTCATACTATGCCTAGTTTAACAAAATAAATACAATAGTTAAGCTCACATCATAAATTTGGCATGGAACAAAGAATGAGGAAGAGGAAATATTGAAAATACCATTTTTACAAAATAAACACTTGCAAGAAAGAAATGACAATTTACTCCTATTATAATTGTCCTCAAGCCTAGCATCACAAATATTGCATACAATCAATTAATAGCAAGAATCCTATTCACATGGTCACCAAATCAATTTTAAAAAATCCCATGGCTCCATCATACACCAAAGAGCACAAAAAATGTTACTAGGACCACCAAGATTTGACTAGTGTCATTGCACCCCAATCACATTTTATTGTTCAATAAAGATCCAATAAACATTGCACCAATCATGTTACATTTATCTTAAATTTATAGAATTATTTTGTATTTTTGTCTTGTGAATTATCTTTTTAGGATATTCTCTTGATTTTGATCTTTGATTGTCTATCAACTGAAATGTATGTGATCTACAACCAACAATAGATATTGGTTTAGATTCTCTTGTCTCATATAATCTAATATGGTATTAGATTATATGGTATAATTCATTATATTATCCTACTGTTTGAACTTTTAAGGCTAATTCTTGTATTTATATTTAAAAAAATACAATATGCTCTTCTCTTGCATCCTTGAATGATATAGAGAACCATAACAATTTAAAAGAAAATTAAGCATCTCATTATTATTCATGAACTTTAGTGATTTTGTGTGTATATAACATTTTGGTAATCTTGATAGCATTTTAAGTTGTTTCATTGAATCTAAAGGCTCGAGAAAGTCATGTCTTTCTTTCATTTTACTCAAATCAAATATGAAGAAGTGGAGCTTCATTTGAGTATTTATGTCGTAGATTTTCTTGAGTTATATAGGTGACATGATTTTTAGGCATGACAGGTAAAATCTAAGTGTGCCATTGCATCTAGAAGGCCCAAGAATCCCCATTTCCATATGAAATTTATCAATTTTTGAGTTTATGATCGAGAAGAGGTTGATTTTTTTAGGCTAGCACTATTATCCATGTGAGAAATGAAAATTTGAACCAAGATCTATTGTTGGTTGTAGATCACACACACTCCAATCAATAAATGATTGAAGATCAAAATAATAGAACAAAGGGACTATCTTCAAAACGAATTTATGAGCCAAAATTAAATAATTTAGATAATGCACACATTACTCCATCTAATTAGTAAATATGAAAGGCGAGTCTTGTATATATATAGAAAAATAGACACACATCCTAATGGAGTAATAACTTCAATTGCCCAAAATAGGTAGGAGTTTTACATACTTAGTAAATACCAAAATACATGGTTGCACTTAATTAGATTAAAAAAAACAAATGGTTATGAGAGGTGACTAATAAATCCAAAAGAGGATGTGAGAATCAACTACCCAATGTGGGTGAAGTGGCACATGTAACTAATAGATTATGACATGCTCTTATAATAATTATGTCTAATTGACCTAAATAAGCTTAATAATATATATTTTAAAACAATAAATATCTATGTATTCATAAAGAAAGAAAACATGTAGACTCAACATCACAAAACAATACTGAACATCATAAATAGTTGTCAAATCAACATCTCAAACCCACCTAATAGACATGGCATCTCTTAAGAAAAACATGTCATTTGTAGCCTACATACCTATTTATGCATCTCTCACCTCAAATTAGACACTAACTAACAACCACTTGAGAAAATTACATGAAAACACTTGGGTCATAGTTGCTAATGACTTGTACATACATGTTATCTCATTCATATACCTAGACAATAAGCTTATCCTCGTAGTGGATTATAAACAACCAATTACATCACTTCTCAAAAATCCATGTGCCAATAGCAAAGAACCCATGAGGTCTATCTCCAAGCAATTGTGAACAAACTTGGCAGAAGAGCATCAAAGTAGACATGAGATACTAGGATTGGGTCTAGTACATGACATCACGTATATTTATCATAATAAATTCTAGATTTAATCCCCTTGCTCAATCATAATTGATATTTTTTTTGGGTTAGTACCTCTTTATGGTTCAAATTATTATTCAACACAATTATAATGTCAGATCCTAAGATTTTAATTAGAAGTTGTGAGAAAACACAAGATAATGGAAGGTGAAACTCTAACCACCATGAAAGGGACATTCCCAATAATTATGCTAAGAGATGTAACTTATAGTGATAGGATGGGGAGAAGGTCATGATGTCATGATATCTTTTAAATATAAGGACATCAAATTTTAAAATATCTATTAATTCTTACAAATGAAATTATTAAAAATATATATATAAATATAAAAAAGTTTATTGGATTAAGAAGAAGAAATCAAATTACGCCAAGATTAAAAAAACAATAACAACCAAACTAAGGTTGAGCTACCAAGCAATGTCACTATTAAGAAACAATAGTTGCAACAACAACAATATATACAATAGTTGCAACAACAATACAAACATCAAAAGGTAGCTCCTTCACAAATTGAGAAAACTTGAAGAGATACGTTAAAAAAAGTAGCCATGAACCATTGAATAACAACAACAAAAATGGGATACCACTCTAAAGTAAATTAGAGATGACATTTTCTCAAGTACAATGTTTAAGCAATAGCCATTTCAAAGCTGCACCAGACATCCAAACATAAAAAAACCCATCAATCCAAAAGAGCTCGCAAAAAACCTCCAAATGCACCAAGAAAAGCCTCCTTAATAAGCCAATATGTTTATCCTTCAACCAACTAGAATTGTGCTTGAAGATTGCAAACAATTTTTTTAAGATCATTGTTAGTTTGCAAATACTCTTGAAGCACAACAAATAAATTTGTAATATGTAGAGAAAGATTCCACCAAATCATTTGAATTTTAATTTGAAGAGGTAGAGAGGTTCCAAAGAAAGTTGTGGAACAACAAAACTTCCAAATGAATCTAAGGATGACTTGCCTAACATTTGTGTTAGAATATTGTGACAAAAGGAGACACCAAGAAGTGCAATTTTCCATGACCAAGTATGCTTGAAGAGGGCAGGAAGCAAGGTGAAAAGGGAATGCCAAAGGCTGTGAGCATGAAGGCATAATCAAAAGCATGCTTTATAGATTCAAATTTATCACAAAAAGGACATGATAAAGGCAAGTGGAGAAATTTGAGATGGTTACCAAGGGGTGACTTAACATGAAAGATCTTCCAAGCCAAAAGCTCAAATTGAGCATCAACTTTACATTATATATAAATATATAATATTTAGTACATTTTTTGAAGGAAAAACATAAATCATAACAAAAGAATTAATAATGTCTTGTGTATTTTTTCATCTATTTACTTATCTATATGGATTTTTTATAATTTTTATATGTTTTTGATAACTCTTATATTAAAAAAAAAAAATTGTCTATTTAATAAGTTAATACATAAAGTAAATAAATTGACATGAATCTATGTAAAAGATCTTGGAGACACTTATTTTTTTACTATTTATTTTGTTAAAACAAATAGACACCTCCAAAATGATATATTTCAAATCCTCAACTTAAATTTTTAAAAATAGACATGTTAATTTTACTTTAGAACTATTTTAAAGAATATTATTTTTATATAATTTTTAATTTATTTTTAAATATATATTTTTATGTATGTAAACTCTTTAATAATTTATAGTTGGAAGATTCTTGACATTTTGAATTCTACCATTGTCAAACCTACAGACCGTTGCATCAAGAAACATTTAGGCTTCAATAAAAAAAAAGCAAACCCTACAGTGGAAGGCAGCCTAAACCCTAATTCCACAATTCCCCAGAATGGCCGATCAGAGTAGTTTGAAGGATCGTGTGGCCATCGTGACGGGCGCGTCGCGAGGGATTGGCCGAGAAATCGCCCTTCACTTGGCGCGCAAGGGAGCAAAAGTGGTGATCAATTATGCTGGAAATGCAGAGAAAGCAGAGGAGGTGGCCTCTGCAATTAACAAAGACTGCGATTCAGTGAGAGCCGTGACGTGCAAGGCCGATGTTTCCAAGGCGTGCGAAGTAAGCAACCTCTTTGACATGGCGGAGCAAGCGTTTGGTGCCCCGCACATCGTGGTTAACAACGCGGCCATTGCCGATACCAAATGTTCACCCCTGGCGGACGCCTCGGAAGAACTGTGGGAGTCCATCTTTAATGTGAACTGTAAGGGAACCTTCCTCTGTTCCAGGGAAGCCGCCAACAGAGTGGTCAAAGGCGGCGGGGGCCGCATTATAAACATAACCACGTCCATAGTGGCGTCACTGAAGCCTGGAAATGCAGCATACGGGGCCAGCAAGGCCGCTGTGGAGACCATGACCAAAATATTGGCCAAGGAGTG
The DNA here is from genome assembly GCA_007258455.2 of Sequoia sempervirens. NCBI lineage: Eukaryota > Viridiplantae > Streptophyta > Pinopsida > Cupressales > Cupressaceae > Sequoia > Sequoia sempervirens. Next base: position 251,810 of record VDFB02368982.1, on the reverse strand, counting down.
GAGGGGTACCAAGATTACTGCGAATTGCGTGGCTCCGGGGCCGGTGGCCCCACTTGAACGGCTGGGCGAGGTGACTGATGTGGCGCCCGTCGTGGCATTCCTGGCCAGCGATGAGGGAGAGTGGGTCAATGCTCAGGTTGTTCGGGTCAACGGTGGCTATATATAAACCCTAAAGGTATCCAGTTGCTTGATGTTGTTGTTTAAATAATAGTGTATCTGAAACCCTTGGAATAACGTCCCTACTATGAGGACTACACAGCTGATCTGCAGTAACAACAAAACTCTTGACATAATGGGCTTCATTGTTGTTAATTATGTTTGAAAACTTTATTTATGATTGATGTGAACTGTCAGATGTGGTTCTAAGCTATTTTTATTGTTTCGCCCTGCAAGCATTTTTGGTTTTATAATTTCTGACGCTCTGCAAGTGCTTGCAAGTAAAGTCAATTACAATTAAATCTGTTTTGTAATTTATTTTGCGTGGCTGTACTGGGGTTTTGAAGATGTAGTTGTATTTGGATATTTCAAGTACAAACAGGATTAGGTTGTGCAAGGGACATTTGAAATTTGAAGAGATTGGCCATTAATCTGTTATGCATCTTGATATAAATCATCATCTTAATGGTGCCATAGGATTTGGAATTTGAAGAGATTGACCATTAATCTCTTATGCATCTTGATATAAATCATCTATCTTAATAATATTATGGCTTAATGGTGCTTAATCATGGAATTTTCCTCAAAATCAAAGCACGTATAGCTTGCTACCACATTTATAGAGTTGTCATTGCTTTCATTCATTTAGATGGGTTTTTTTGGTAATGTATCAATTTCTATGATGTTTTATGAGATTTAACTTATCTTATTGTAAACAAAAATAAAAATTTCTTATGGTTAACTTAGGCTAATTAAGTAGATGTAAATAATTAAACGTAATTCAACATAGATTAATTATTGATAGTTTGGATTGATAAGTCAAATTAATTGCACGATTAATTTAGGAAAGTAAATGTAATAGATGTGAGCACTTAAATCGGTAATTGAAGAATGTGTGTTGATGAATATTAGTGGAATTTGATTGATATCTATTACGCAAGTAATTGGTAAATTAATTGATGTATTAACAATGAGCAAGATGCTCAATAAATAGTTTACAAGATTTACAACAAGCCGGAAAGATAAGATCGGACGATCTTATCTTCAGGAAAAGTAGGAAGTTTCTAAAAGAAACTTCAGATAAGATCTCGGACAACAAGGACGATCTTATCAGGATATTTTACAATATTTTACAATGTTGAGCATTAATAAATAAATAATAAACATTATTTTAATACCCTCCCTTAATGCTCAATCTATCTACTACACCAAGATGCCCCCTGAATTTTACAAATTTATCTGTACTGAGCGACTTGGTGAGAATGTCTGTTGTCTGATCCTCTGTCGGAACATACAACAACTGAACTGATCCGTCTTCAACCAGCTTCCGAATGAAATGACAGTGAGTTTCCACATGCTTGGTTCGCTCATGGAAGACCGGATTCTTGGCAAGTTTGAGAACTCCCCATTATCACAGAACAAGGAGTCGGACTCGCTTGAGATATTTGCATATCTGCAAGCATCCGGCTAAGCCAAACCGCCACATGCTACTTTTTGCCCCGATACTTCGACTAAGTTTTTGCGCAAATGCCTGCTCCGTGGAGGATGATGATTCACTGCTACCGAACTGTTGTCTCCAGCGATCCTGCTGCAACAGGATAGTGCACAAATTTGGAAACTTGAGATCAACATTAGCAGACGTAATGTTGAGGGTCTCTATGAAATGTTCATAGGACTTCGGTAAACTCTTCAGGGTGATCACAACCATGTCTTCCTCCATTTTCCGACCAATCGCCTCCAACTGATCTCTGATCTCCTGGATTTTATTCAAGTGCGCTTGCAGAGTTGTCTTCTCATCCATCATGATAGAAAACAGCATATTCTTCAAGAAAAATGCACGGCTTTTGTCGGAAGTTTCATGCAAACCCTTCAAGTGATCCAAGATCTTCGTAGCTGATTTGCCAAGTGGAATCTGAGGGAGCTGATCATCAGTAACGGAAAGCTTAATAAGCATTACCGCTTCACGATTATGCTCATCAAACTTCTCCTGATCCTTACCCGCCGCTTCGGGACGAGTAGCTTTGCCGAGGATCATTTGATCAAGGCAGCGGTATTCAAAAATTGTTAGCATCTGCTGTTTCCAGGTGTTGTAATTTTTGCCATTAAATCTCTGACTGCCCTCCAGCATTAAATTACTTAAACTGGCCATCTTCACGCTTTTCGAGGCACAAAAAATGAGGAATTGAGAAGAGGCTGATGCACGAAACTCGAGGCACAAATTCCAATGCAAAAAATAGAGGCAAATTTAGGTACATATTGTAGAAAGTACAGTGTATGGATGGCACAAAATTTGAGGCACGGAAAACAATGCACCCAAAAAATTTGGAGACCAACCCAGTTGAGCTCTTGAAAAACCCACCAGGAATCTGTAATCTAAACAATTTTTTGCCTTCGAAAATCGAGTCAAAACCCTAGACGACTTGTTCAGAAAACCCTAGCCGCCATGACAGGTAGAAAAATTGCAGAAATCGGCTTGAAATCCACACAAAATCGTGGCCAAAATAATGCAGATGTCTGTGCGACCATGAATCGAGCACAAGATGATCAGACATCGCGTCAAAATGCGGGCTCCAAGATGATAAGAAATCGCGTCAAAACGACCATGAAATCGCGGGCAAAAAAGTCACAAAATCACGTCTTTAAAACACAGGGAAAAATCCACGAGCTTTGGCTGAAACCAGAAGACGAGTTTTTCAACAAATCATGAGCTTCTTCCTTCAGAAAATGCGTCTGAGAAAAACACGTCGCGCGGCTAGAGAAGAAAGAACGCGGCGCTTCAAGAACATGCAGCTAACAACAAAAAAAGGCGCCCAGATTCAGACGTGAAAAATGCGTCCAGGTATTTGCAAAGAAAATGCCACGAAATCCACAGATTTGATAACCCTCGAATTTCAAATGCATGAGCCACGAAAAAATTTCAAAAAAATTTCAAAATTTTAACTCTTCAAAAAATCTTCGAAAATTTCAGAGAAGATTTTATCAAATTTTTAATTCAAAAAATATTGAAAAAAATCTTGAACGATTTTTATGAATTAAAAATTCGATTTTGAGCAAGTTGGCTCTGATATGATATTACGCAAGTAATTGGTAAATTAATTGATGTATTAACAATGAGCAAGACGCTCAATAAATAGTTTACAAGATTTACAAGCAGCCGGAAGGATAAGATTGGAGACGATCTTATCTTTAGGAAAAGCAGGAAGTTTCAGATAAGATCTCGGACAACAAGGATGATCTTATCAGGATATTTTACAATATTTTACAATGTTGAGCATTAATAAATAAATAATAAACATTATTTTAATAATATCTACTTAGAAAAATGTGGTTGTTTTGTCAATGAGTGCCTCCTAATCTATGTTGGATAAGTTCTTTACTAAAGTCAAAGTTTTAAGCCTAAGCTAGGTTCATGATTACTAATTCATCCTCCTCTTAGAAATTTGACAGTTGACAATATCTAGAAATACCTTGGAAGGGTTATCACTATGTTGCAATGAGGCATTCTCCTAAGTCAACCTCCAACAATGCATACAAAAGTTTTAAAACAAGTAATGACCTAGGAATTATGTATTCAAACACCAAATCGAAATGTTGCTATTGATTACTCCTTTAATAATCTAGAATGAGAGAGGACTTTGTGAATTCTAAATTATTAGAATCAATGCATTGAATGCCTTTAAATACAACCACCATGTTTACCTCACAATTGCAAAAATGATCTTGGGTGCATCTAGTCAAAGGTAGGTGGTTGATGGCTATATGTGAATTCCATCACTATAAAAATGATCTCAAATTGATAAATGGAGAAAGCCATGTGTCTAACAACTGGCTAGAGGTAGGTGCATAGTTAGGTGCAATAAATGTTTGTATGCATTTAAGGATAAGGTGGGGGCTAAGAAGGGAATGTGCAAGTATATGAATTGGTAAAAGTTTAGGGAAATGAGCCTAACTTCACATAAGATTGCACCATTTGTTGATATGTATGTATATCAAGGCATTTTCTTAAAATGGGCACAAAACTAAATGAAAAATGGAATGAGTATTAAAATTTCACCTTTACACATTACTATGAATCATAAAGTGATCATGCATCTCAAGTTATTTAGCACTCACATGCATGTAGATATAGTAAATATTCAAACATCAGAAGATACAAAGGGGGATCCATATAAAGTAATGGACCAATCAAGATGTCATGATGTATGTCCTTTAGTATTTGCTCTCCATGGAAACTTGTAAAACATATGAAAAATATGCAATGAGCAACTTCCTCTCAAAATAAAAATTAGATGCAAAATAGGAGCTTGCCAACTATTTATGAAATAGAAGCAACAAGAAATAAGTCAAGTTAGGAAATATTTTCTATTCAAAACATGGTAGCAATATGTTTGGCATGGTAGCCAAAAGATGACAATGTGCATGAAGTGCAAGACATGTAATTTCATAATGCTTTGTCTGGTCATCATAATGAGTCTATGTAGCACTTGTTACTTCCTAAAAACTCAACAAAGAAATGTTAGTGTCAATATTTCCCCCTTTCCATCAATTGTATCCATAGGATATAAGGAATTGCAGGAGAGGGAAAATCATATATGAAAGTAAATGTAATATATTAATAGGCATGTTGGTATATGAATCATGTAAAGTAATACCAACAATAAATGTATTGTGTGATAAGCATGTGAACACCTAGAATGATAAAGCATGGTCAATATAAATAGGCTATTAACAAATAGACATCACATAGATTTAACACAACATTCTAAACATCACTAAAAAAATTATTAAAACAAATAGAAACCTCCAAAATAATATCTTTTAAATCTTTTACATCGATTTTTTTACCAATTTTACTTTAATATTATCTAAATATATATTTAAAAATTATATAATTTTACTTTTTATAATAAATGTCACTTAAGTTTGAATTTTTATTATTTATGGATGTTCACTTTTTAATAATTACGCCAAAGGCGTGTCCTATTTGAGAATGGAAAGCTAAATAATTAAATCAATGGTGGAAAGATCACTATAAGCAATGCAATACGGTTAGTTTAATCTCCTCCATCAAATGTTTTTAAAATAAGAAGAAAAAAAAAAAACCAACATGGGTTCCCTTCATTTTTTGAGCATATTTTCTCAAGGATAACAGTTTGGGAGCTTTGTACCAAAGAATTTGGTCACCCGGGCATTGGAGGCAACATAAATATCGATTATGGCGGAGAGTGGAGTTCCGTTATTTGTTTTTTGCATATTTATTTCCCTTTCAGTTGTTTTTGTTTGCACATTTTTTTGCTTTCACCCATTTCTTCATAGTTGCAGTCGTTGGCAATTTAACTTCTTGTTTTTGGTTTTTTTACATCTATGATGCCTCACTTTTTTGGCTGAAAACGTTGGGTTTATTAGTTTTTGTGTTTCAGGTGAGCTGCTTCATTCAAGTTCACCAAGGTGTGGTACAAATTATGTTTTTGATTTCACCAACATTTTTATTATACAAAGGGATTTTAAAGGCAATATGTTTAGTTTAGCTTCAAGTTTTTACCTTAGGTTTTGATGGTGTTTTTTAATCTAATATTATTAAAAGCCTAGATGATATTGTGTTGATAGGGCATCTGATTTTTTAAAAGAAATAGTTGAATACCAATACTACCGTGTTTACTTGCAGGTTGGAGGTGGAGCAAACCCAACAAATTAGCAGGCGCATTGACAAGACCATCAAAGCTTTAGTTACAAATGTGAGTAGTTTAATGTAGTACCCTCGTTTCAAGTAGTAATTTGCTTCATAAATTTTGAGTAATCAAAACTCAATTTCCAGATTTCTTTTTGCAATCATAGAAACCTCATAAGCTTAGTTTTTATACTATCGTGTTTAGTTGCAAATTGGAGGTGGAGAATACACATTGAAATTACTAGGGGTATTGAGAAGACCGTGAAAACTTTAGTTACTGTCTAAAAGCTATTTCAAAAGAGGTAAATTCTATATCTGTAGATAACTATGTTCACTGTTGTGTTATGTTTGAGTCTGTCTTGAGGAAGTAAAATTTTCTCTTTTTGAAATGTTAAACTGGAAAGCTTCTGCCTTTTTAGGATAATTTCTTCATATTTGGCTCTTCACATTTTTTGTTTCTTAGTAGAGTCGGTTATTAGTCTTCTACTAATATTGGAAGTCTATAAAATGACCCCTTTTTGGGCATCCATAGAGTTTTCTTTTAGTCTTTAGTTAAAAATGTGAGCACTTTAATGTAGTGCCCTTGTTGCAAGTAGTTATTTGTTTCATAAATTTTGAGTAATTAAAACTCAATTTTTAGATTTTTTTTCAATCATAGAAACCTCATAAGCTTAGTTTTTATAGTATCGTGTTTAGTTTTCATACTACCGTGTTTAGTTGCAGTGCCAACATTATGCAATATATACCATTGGGATTCTTTCACTCTGTTTGTATGCATTAGATTTGAATGCATCATGTTGGGGGAAGAATGGTGAGGAAATCATCTTGTACCTCTGTCTAAATTTTCCATACTTTGGTGCTTTCTTTGGGCCATCTTCATTAACAATTAAAGCATATTATTATTCACATGGTTTTAAAATTTGTACTAGAACTAGAGCTTGAACTCTCCATGGAAGGTTGTCACTCTGCTTTGAGATACCTACTGCAATATGAAAGTCACATATTTTCAATACATGCAACTCATCCATATTTTGTATAGGAACTTTCAGAACCATTCACCAAAAATTTGATTATCCAGAGCCTCTTATGTATTCATTTTCAAGAGATGAATCATTGTGGGAACTACACAATGTAGACTATACACTTATTTATTGTTGATTTTATGATCAGATGTAAATGCACAGAAGATTAAAACAAAATCAGACAAAATGACACAGCATGTACCCTGGGAAAACCCTCCTCTTGAGGGAGAAAAACCAAGCAACAAAGATCTCTCTTATTATTCGATGCAACAGTGGTAGATTTACTACTTACAATGAGGTCTAACACAAGACCAATAATAAGAGATAATAGATTGAATGCTCTAGATCACACCTAAGAATATTGAACTAACAATATACAGTAGATCTTCAACCTCTCAGACTTTGACAACACTCAATCAGATCGAACTGGTAACTTCAAGATTCAGTCACTGAGAGATTGACCTTGAATGGAAACAACGAGCTAGAGAATGCACAGATGAGACATAGAGTTCGCACTAATCACTGGTAAATGAGCGCTCAGATCTTCAGAGTCTGCACAGATCTTTGATGTAGCTCGCACCTGTTCAGATCACAGTTCACTGTTATATTTACCTTTGATAATGACGAACTTCAATGATCGCTTCTAAGGAGTGTTCGCACTTGACTGTTTCTTGCTCTCAGAAGTATTCACACTTTTCTCAATATCGCCGAACCTGGGAACCCTCTGTCAAGTTCGCACCTATACACTGGTTGAGATCGCACTTATCATTGACTGTGACGCACTTATCATTGGCTGTGATGAACTATTTCGTGTATTCTTCTTCCTACTCGAATAAGTGAATATATAGATGCAAGAGAATAGATGTTAACTTTAAACCTTCATGTCGGCCTTAATAGATATTATCCATGCCTCTTAATGTCGGCTTCTTACAATGTTTCATATACTCTCAATGAAGTCGGCCTTAGCAATTTGGTAACCTTTATGATTTTGAATTATACATGTCGGCCAGATTATAAGACACGAAATAATAAGTATTAAATTGAATAGCCGAAGGCTACATTCAATTTAATACTTTCACAAAGAACATGAGCTGGAAGGATCAACCGACGCTGTTAAACATTAACATTTATCATTGACAATCTTCGTAGAGGTTCTACAATCATCTTAAAAAGTAAAATGTTTTTATGTGAGTTTCTCGTCTCCAGCAGAAATCTTAGCAAATTCAGATCACCATGTCTTTGTTTGTCTATCTTGGGGAAGAAATGATGCATTACATATTTCAGAAAGGAAGCCAAATCTTGTTGTTTCTCTTCATTTCTCACTTTCATAGTACTTTTCTTCTCTGACTTTGATGATCTGCATCACCTCCAACAAGCCTCTTCTTAATTGAGTGTGACACAAAAATAATTTTCAATGGAAAGGCACTCTTCATTTCCAATTTTTTCAAACTCAGGAAATGCATCTCGTATAGAGTTTTCTTTTATTCTTTAGTTTAAAATGTGAGCACTTTAATGTAGTGCCCTTGTTGCAAGTAGTTATTCTTTAGTTTTTATTTTGGGTAGCATAACTTCTTTTAGTTATTTTCAAAAAAATTACACTTTGTTCTTTAGCTAATAATGTTACCTTGTTTTCTTTAAATTTTTGAATAATAATTTCATTTGTTTTTTTTAGATAAAGGAAAATATTGAAGCTCACCAAAATGAAACGGGAAATTCAATAACAAGTCCAATAGTAATTTCAGATGATGATTCTGTCAGTTCAAATGTCTACATTGAAACACCAATTGGAAAATTAATCAAATCAATTTTTGAACATTCACAAAAGATTATCGAAGAGATTGAAGAAGCAATGTATCTTACTATCACTATTGAAGAAGAAGTCTAGCAAATGGAAGATATTGCAAAAGATTTCCATAAAACATGTAGGAAAGTTGGCGGTTTCTGCTCTTTTTTAAAAGAAATGTACTATGACGAACAATATGAGCAAGGGTCATCAAAGATCATTATTGAACAGTTTTTACTTTTTCTAAACAATGTATATCCTTAATTTTGTTAATAACTCATATGTACATACTTTGTAGAATAGCACATCACATATCACAAGTACATACTTTGAAAAATAATAGTGTATTTTATCTATCAGATATCTGTAATGATATCTTATTTGTACAAATAAACTGAAAAATGAATATAATTGTATATTTTTGTATAATTGGATTCCTGCAGATGCTAATGTATTTACATAATAACCACCCTTTTTCTTCAAGTTCATTTGCCTTGTTGGTTATTGGATCCAATATGCTTTCAATATGTCTGGAACTAGTCTTCAGAGTACTTGTAGGACAACTAGGACCAATTCTCAATATTTCTCCTCTAACTTTGTACTGTGCAATTCCTCCTTTTCTATTCTCCTCTCACCATGCTACCAACATTGTTTCAATCTGCAAATAACAAAGCAACTATTAAATAACAATCTACAAATGTTTTAGGAAACAACAAACTAAATAGCATATGACAAAATGTAAAACAACAATCACAAGCAGATATATAATTTCTCGTATTTCTTCATCACAAACAAGCCTGCCATCTTGATCCATAGTGACTCTCCATTTAGGTTTTCTACTGTAGTTCCATTACATCTCTGATCTTCATAGGTGATTTATGTAGCAGTATTCCCTTGTTCTGTCATAGCAACACAATCTCTTTCTTCAACTTGGTCCATGTCATTTGAAGATAGGCACCATCATGATCCCTTAGAAAATACCGATGATAATGTATTTACATAATAGCCACCCTTTTTCCTCAAGTTCATTTTCCTTGCTGGTTATTGGATCCAATATGCTTTCAATATGTCTGGAACTAGTCTTCAAAGTACTTGTAGGACAGCTAGGTCCAATTCTCAATACTTCTCCTCTAACTTTTAATGCAATTGCCAATGGTAGAATTGAAACTACTCTTTACAAAGCATGCTCATTCTTCCTACGCAGCTTTCTAAGGCACCATTGTTGAGCTTTCATTTTCACTATCTTAGATTGTCATTGCTTATGCATGACCATTTTTAGTGAATAGTATACCTAGGATCAGAAGGATCTATGTGAGATTACTTGGGAATTGAGATTCACTGGAATATCTTTATGAAAGATGATAATATTTATCTCCCTTTGATCTGTGTTGAGGAGATCGAGATAAATTTGTCGATGGGAAAATGGGCTTTTGAGAGGGAAAGGTAGGGTTTTTCAAATTCTCTACTTGCACGATGTTTCTTTAAGAAATTGGTAACAAATAAATGACGAGAAACATCTCAGACACTGGCTTGGTCTCGAAGTTTCACACCCTGTCATATGGTTAATATGACTGTCTTTTCTCCAAAACTCTTGCCAAATTTTTGACAATTAAAACTTGAAAATTTGCTTCTCAGCAATACTATTGGAGTTAATATAAAACCATTAAGATGGAGATCCCACAAATGTCAGTCAAGATGTACTTCCTTCAAACTAGTATCTTGCTTCAATCTATCAGTACAATAATAATTGTGGCCTTTCGATACTAATGATACTTTGTGTAAAGGCCAAGGACTACTCACAATAAAGTTGTTATGAGTCTGCTCCCTAATAGATTCTTTATTTGATCCCAAATGATGAAAGTTGGGTGTTTGCAGCCTCAGTAATGTCATGATTGTCAGATGTAATTTCAACATAATGTATAGTCTCAATACCATTTTGGAACATAAACTATAAATTATTCTACTTGGCCATGAGATTCCTTAAGTACTTCATTTGTAAGTAATATTGATTTCTCCTGCAACATGGACAATATTAAAGTGGAAAGTCAAATTTGTCCCATATTCCATAGGACAAGGATGAGTACAAACATAAAATCCAAATTCGACAGAAATTGACCAAAAGAAGTCATTTTTCAGTAAAATTTATTCTGTTAAACTCAGTTTTCCCCTGTTTTGTGAGTTTTTATTAAACAGTTCATATTCTATTGACCAATTCTCTCACATCCCTTATTTCACTCTACATTTTCCATATAGCAAATTCCAAAATATGGAAAAATGTCACAAACCTCTACCAATTTCAAAGCAAAAAGCTTACGGCTTCAAATTGCCTTCATTTTCAAAATGTTGATTTTTTAAAAATTTAGTGGACAAATTTTATCTTAAGACGTGTAGCTAATTTATGGAATTGGAAAGACAGTGATTATTTTCAGTACATTTTACTTGAAGATTGTTCTACAGTCAGTTTTCCACTAATGATATATTTTCTTCTAATTTGAAAAGCTTAAAAATCATTAGAAACTTTGATAAAATTGTTGGTGGTCCAAATATAGAAATAGGGAACGAGTTTAGTATATACATTTTTTATTTCAATAACATTTTTATTATAGAAAAGGATTTTAAAGGCAATATGTGTATTTCAACTTCAGGTTTCTAATTGCTTATTAATTTTTTTACAGTGTTTTTATGTTAGGTTTTGATGGTGTATTTTAATCTAATATTATTAAAAGCCTAGACGATATTCTGTTGATAGGGCCTATGACCAAAGCTACAATCTTGTGTTGACAAGGGCAGTTGCCATACATTTTTGCACGATTTCACATTGGAGGTTAGTTTTAAGCAGTATTAAAAGTTTTTTTTTTTGGAAAAATATATAATCTTATATTTCACAACTACTTTAAATGCATGTTCTATTGTTCATCAGTTTTCATGTTTTCATCAATTTGTGTTGTTGGGATTCCCTTGTATTTTTCTTTTCCATGTTTTTCAATTTCTATCCATATGTTTGCATTTGTTTTAGGGTAAACGATTCAACATCCTATTCACTATACCAATTCTAGTACATGAAGACAACCAATTTGATGGTCTTACTGAGGTAAGAAGGTGTTGAGAAATTCAAACCATGGATCTTTACACTATTGTAGTGGCATCCACCATGATAACATTAATAAGAATTACAACATGGTACTGTCTCAAATCAAAGAGTACCCTGCCTCTAAATTGGCCTGTTGTAGGCATGATGCCATCCTTGCTATGGAACATATCCAATTTGTATGACTATACAGCCAAAGTACTCATAGAAAATGGTGGCACCTTCAAATTTAGCGGTCCTTGGATGACAAGGGGTCTCTTTGAAGTAATCACCTCAAGTCCTGCTAACTTAGAACACGTTCTGAAGAATGAGTTCCCTAACTTTCCTAGGGGTCCCTAGTTTAAGGGTGTTTTGTTTAAATATTTGGAACTTTTGGTTTGTTTTCCTTAAATATTGAAGGCAGGATTAAGGTAGGACACTGATACATTTTGACTCAAAATCCAACGAAAGTTCGTTGGAATTTCGACGACCTTTCGTCAGAATTATTTTGTCAATTTTTCAACGAAATTTGAAATGTCAAAATTTCGACCCAGCCGACGATGCTGGGTCAGAATTTTGACATTTAAAATTTTTTTTGAGTCAAAATTTATCAGTAGGACCCAATTAGAAAATGTAGAAACTTACTAAGTATGAGTTGAAGAACATACTTATGCATGCCCCGTTCTATTTTGTTCAACATAGACCATAGTTGTCCAAGGCAGCTTCAAATTTGAGATTTTATAACCTTTTCCTGCATTTTGTTAAGAGTATGTTGAGACTTTGATATAATGTGTTTGTGTAGGGACATGTGAAATTCATTATCTACACATGCTTGTTTCAGGATGAGATATGTGCAGAGGAAGGTTATGTTTCATAGTAGCATGAATTGGTTAGTTCTATTTTTGTTCCAAGTTCTATCTGTCTATGCAAGACAACTACAAGGATACACTTAGCAAATACGTAGAATTTCCAATGGTAGAATTGAAACTACTCTTTACAAAACATGCTCATTCTTCCTGCATAGCTTTCTAAGGCACCATTTTTGAGCTTTCATTTTCACTATCTTAGATTGTCATTGCTTATGCATGACTATTTTTAGTGAGTAGTATACCTTGGATCAGAAGGATTTGTGTGGCATTACTTGGGAATTGATATTTATTGGAATATCTTTATGAAAGATGATAATATTTATCTCCCTTTGATCTGCGTCGAGGAGATCGAGATAAATTTCATATCCCAAGATGGTATCCAATTTTGAAACTTACTTCTAGCGTAATAAGAAAAAAATTCAAGGAGTGTAAAATAGTATTTTACAATTGCAAACAAACTTCGTAGAACCATGAAGTATGAGAAGACACTGATCATGATGTCTAAACTCAATTTAATGGGAATTTCCTCTCACCATAACCTATTGTTTAGTTTATTGTTTGTTATTGAGTTCATGAGCTTGGGTATTATTGTTTTTCACGATCCAGTGGATATTTTTTCCCCTTGAAGAAAGAATGTGTTCTCACAAATTTTATCACTATGGAATAATGAAGCATTGAAGCCAAGCAAGATTTCCATTTAGCAGTAATTTCCTTGCGTTATTGATTTGTTAGGGTATAATTTGTTTTATGGATTTCCCATTGCTTGTGTTTACACCTAAGAATATATAGCTGTTGAGTGAAGCTTTTGTTTGCACCTCATGTAATTGGTCTCATTCATATATTGTATACATTTTGACTCCTGTGGTGTATTCCTTTCACTGTTCTTGTGTTCTTTATGTTATTCTCTGATGGAATTGGTCCCCTTTTATTTCTTTTCAAGTCTTCTGAGCTTGACATAGAGTATATAATAGGAAGTTTTGGGGTTGCATTAAAGTGGGATATGAAGAGGCAAGCTTGTTTCTTTTATTCATGGTGTTGAATTAGAAAAACAAAAGATAAGAGAGGGTTCTGCATATTATGAATTCTCACTCAATTATACCATATTGTGTTGTTCATGTGTCTATTGAGGTTCTTTAACATTGAAAGAAGGGAACTAACAGACACATATCATGAATGCTCACTCGATTATAGCATATTGTGTTGTTCATGTGTCTAGTGAGGTTCTTTAAAATTGAAAGAAGGGAACTGTCAGATGCCTTTGGAAAGTTAGTCTCACTTTTTGAATATATTTAAAATTTATTTCCCTTTCTTTTTCTTTCTCCAAGTTCTGTTAAGAAGCTTCAAGTTTGGCTTGTGGACAATGATTTTCTAGGCATATTTTAGTCACATTTACTGAAATATCTATAACTTATTGGAAAATCAGCTTCTTTTGTACATTTTGCTCAGGTTTTTGTTTTTTCTAAATTTTTTGCTTTACTAGATACCTATTACCTATATTTAAATGGGACAAATTGGATAATTTATCTATCTTTCATTGTTAGTTCAATCTATATGAACCTTTGGATAGGAGCATAATGAGCAGTAGCATTTTCAGAGACAGAAGTATAATTCTGTTGTAAAAGTTACTGCAGGAAAAAGTCATACCAATTTTTGAAGAAGCAAAAGACAAAAAATTATTATTTGATCTGCAAGATATATTTCTTATACTCAATTTTGATTTGATATGTATTATTGTATTGGGTAAAGACCCACAATGTTTAAGCCCTAGTCCTCTTCTTGAAGTTCCATATGCCAAAGCCTTTGATGAAGTTGTAGAAGCTTGTACTTATAGGTTACATTTTCTTCACTCTTCATGATTAGAGATGACATATAATATTTTCCACTAGAGTTCTGCTTGTGAAATTTCCTTGTTGAAGATGTTCATTCCATTGTTGCCATAACAAAATGGGAAAAACAAGGAGTACATAACACCCCATATTGAATATTCTATGGAAAATTTTATTGGAGCAACACAGTGTTCATCCAATGGTTGTTCCATTGTTTGCATAAGCTAAATTACATGAACAAAAGGTACAGTTCATAAATGTTCACTTGAGAAAGATGAATGGAAAAGAAATTATAGCCTAGACTTGTTGATTTTTAGTCATTCTATATAGGCCATAGGAAAAATTTTGCATACTGTACTTTTAACTTTTACCTATTACTTTTTACTCTTACCTATTACTTTAAACTTTTACCTACTACTTTATACTTTTACCTATTACCTATTATTTTTACTTATTATTTTATACTTTTACCTATTACCTTTTACTTTTACCTATTACTCTACTTGAAAATTACTATCCTTACTTTTCTTTGATAACTAATTACCATACTTCAAAATTGCGTGCAGGCAAACCACTTTGACAAACTTACAAATTCTTGATGTCAACGTTAACCACAAATGCCATTTCCAAATTACTTGGCAGCATAGTTGATGTACAACCCTTTTTACAGGTTGTGTCTATTGACTCCATTGAGCAACCTCAAACTACAATTGTCAAATTTCACATGCAACTATCTGATGGTATGCACATGCATCCTGCACTACTACCAGCGCAATTCAATGAACTTGTCTTACAGAAGGCTCTAGTGAAAGGATCTATTATCCGTCTAAAAAATTACAGTTGCAGAAAATTCACCAAGTTCACGTACATGTATACTTGCCCTTTATTGTTTAGGCCTTATTGGTTAAGCATGTACATTTCCATGATAAGTATCTTTCTCCTTTCATTGTAGGGCAATTTTAATTGAAAACTTGGAAATAATATCAAACAATGAATCATTGATTGGAACTCCAATTGCTATCCATCAAGCTACAACCTATATACCATCTACTAGGTCTAAAGAGCCGTTTACAACTTCTCAAGTTGAAGAATCAACAACATCAATGGGACAACACAATATGGGCCTATTCGAACCAATTCCAATTCAATCATTAATTCCATACCATGAGTATTGGGCCATTGAAGGTCATGCATTGAATAAAAGCGCAATTCATGAGTATCAAAATGTTGGTTGTGATGGAAAAGTCTTTGGATTTGATTTTATAGATAAAGTGGGAGCTGAAATACATGTCACCTGCTTTAATGAACTTGTAGACACATTCTACCCTATTATAAAATCCAATAGTCTTTATGTAATATCTAATGGTCGCATCAAAGTTGCTAACACAAAATATAGCAGGACAACAAATCCTTACAAAATATTCCTCCATAGCACTTCAACAATAACTCCATCCACTTGTGCAGACTCTACTATACCCAGCGACAACTTTCATCTCAAAACCATAGAATCATTAATGTCATCTTCTATTAATACCCTTGTAGATGCCATTGGCATTGTCCTCTATATCTCCCCTATGTCAGCCATACGTAAAAAGATGGTACCGAAACATTAAAATGTACAGCTACCATTACAGACATGTCAAATCGTACCATTGATATTACACTTTGGGGTGAACATTGTGAAATTACAGGGAAACAAATATCTGAGCTTTCTTTACATTCAAACCCCCTAATTATTTTGGTAAAAAGTGGTTGTGTAACATCTTGGTCTGGAAAATCAATAGATACCATTTTCCCAACAATCATTTCAATTAATCCTAACTTGGTAGAAGCCACAAGATTACAAACATGGTATGCAAGTAGAGAAATTGAAAAACCCTACCTTTCCCTCTCAAAAGCCCATTTTCCCATCAACAAATTTGAAAATCCAATTCCTATTTCAAGTATTACAAACAAAACCATTGTTGAAAAAAGAAATGTTTGTGTAAAGGCCACAATCACAAAGCTACACTTAGACAACTTCTACTACCTTTCTTGCCTTCGTTTGGTGGAAAACAAAAAATGTAAGAAAAAACTTATCCAAATTTTTCCCGGTTCTTTTAAATGTCCTAAGTGTTCTACAAAAAATTCAGAATGTGATTTCAGCTAGTACATGTTGAAGGTGGACTTAGAAGATGATACGGGTCAGCTTCTTAATGTTACTTCATTTGAAGAATCAGCAACTACATTGTTAGGTGTTTCTGCAGAAAATTTTCAACTCCTACTAGCATATAACAATTCTGCTACTGACATTATAGCCAATGTTATGAATTGCCAGTTTCTACTTGCTCTTACAATTCAGTCAAATCAATTTGGTGGATGTGAAGTTCACAAAGCATTGCTACTACAACTATTAAGCGTGCTTAACTCTTGTAATTAGCTCACAACATGTATAATGTACTATCTATTTCCATATTTGAATATTTGTAAATATAAATAAAATGACTCCTTTTGCTATGCTCAATGTTTTATTTGAAATGCATCATGTTATTTACACCCTATTTCAAATTATATTCAATGCTCCAAATAAATATTTATTATTATTCTATATTTATTATGTTAGTTGTTTAATGTATTTTTAAAGCATTTTTGTTAGTTGTTAATATTTATCTCCTCTCCTATGAGTTATTTATCTTTCTCATTCTTTTCAAAACACATTTACTTACATTAAATGTTCATCTAAGTTGTATATTTACTCTATTTAAAATGTTAAATATTAAAGCTTCAAATTTAGTTACAATTACTTTAAAGAATGCACATAGTTATTTACTATTTTATCATTTGAGTTCTTAGGATTTAAACTTTATTTTTCCATTAGCCATGCCACTCATGGTTGTTTATTAGATATTATATAAAAAATATATGAACTATTTTTGTTCACAGAAACTTGTAAATGGAGTTAGAGAATACAAGGTTGCAAGAAAAACGTGCTCGATGAAATGAGCTACAATGATTATACTACCATGCAAGAAAAGATGAGATCAATAAGAGAAGATGACAAAATGAAAAAAATCTAATAGATGGCATCTCCAGATGTACACTCCTGTGTTCTACGAATCCCACCCACCTCCATTCATTTGCAACTGAAATACATAATTCAATCCAAGTTAACCCATTTTCTCATATCCATCCACAACCAAATTTCTCCCAACATTTTTATACTGCAAGAAATAACTTTTGCTCAAAATTAGATAATCTTGCAAATATGCCAACCTGTTTAGTCTGCATGGAAAAATACCCTAGCATTAAAACAAGGCAAATAAATGAAGTACCTACTTGTTATAGATGCGCATCTGAAAAAAATGACCATGATTTTTTGAAATGGAATAACATGGACCTAGGTGAGTAACCCCTATGTTTAAAAAAAATAACTCAAGTTGAAGAGATGCTAATAGCAAGGGTTAATCCGATCCTTCAAGTAACCTATGCAAAGGGAGGCCAACTAAAATATAGTGGCCACACTATTTGTTTCCCTCAAGATGTTTCTACTATTGCTACTCAGTTGCCCAGGCGTATACATGAATTAGATATCTTGTTGGTTAACAAAAAAAACATCGGGAAACAAGACTATAGCTTTTTTGTAAGTAGAGGTCGTGTATACGAGGCTTTGCAATATAAACTCTTAAATGATCCATACTACAAATCTATAGAATTAGATGAGGTTGCATTATCCTTCCTACCAAGTGATTCCACTAACATTATAGGCCTCCTACATGAAACAAATACTATTGCTACTCCCACAACTACACCCATGATGCATACATATGATGCAAACGACAAGGACACAGAAGAAAGCATGCAACCTAGTACTTCATTTGTTGCTAACCTTCCACCAGCACGCAGAGAAGTTGAAGAATTGCGGTCTTTATTGCAACTAGGCAAAGGCCGACCACCCTTATCTATAGATTGGCCACCCATTTCTCCGTCTCCCATCAATGAATACAACACAAAAGGATTATTTGTAATGGCATTCCCCATTTTGTTTCCTAAAGGCATTGCTGACTTCAAACAACAACTCATCAAGGAAGTCAAATTACATGAATATGCTCTCCACTTGCTAAGGTATTATGATAATAGGTTCGGCCAACATCCTCAGTTTAGGTACTTCATACTAAATATCCTTATGCGCCATCAAAGCCAAGAAACAACATTTGTTTTTGTTCATAAAAATATCCACCCAAGCCTACCTACAACTATTCTTGATCTTTGTCAAAGATTAAAGGACTTTCCTGATGATAAGCTTGTAGAACAACTGATGCGCTTTGGAGTGTCAATTCGTGGAACACGAAAATTTTGGAACCGTTGTAGAGCGAAGCTTTCAGATATGGTCATACAAATTGGTTGTCCAACACTATTCTTCACACTTAGTGCAGCAGATACAAAATGGCTAGACTTGCATAGTATAATGCCATCTAATGCACCTACAAATCCACAAGCAGCTTACAGATGGAGGATACAAAATATAGTTCAAAATCCACACCTTACAACACAATACATGCACCATAGATTTATTGCATTTCATGAAGAGGTCTTGGAAAAGCTACTCGGTGCAATAGACTACTGGTACAGGTAAACCTTCATAATTTCATCAATTTACATTGCATACCTTCTAAAAAATTCCTAAGAATAAGTTTCTACTAGATACGAATGGCAACACAAGGGTTCGGCACGTATCCATTGTTTCCTATGGCTAAACGATGCACCAAATATCGAGAAAATACAATGGAATAATCTACTATCAGTAAAAAATGCAGTTGAATACATCAATAGATATGTCTCTGCATGGAATCCCAAACCCCTTCCTTTAAGAAATCAAACAATCCACCGAAGTATTCTTGATGATCCATGTTTAATGGACACAAGATTCATTATGCCTTTAGACCCTTTAATCAACTACACATAATTGGTAAATTGTGTACAACGCCATACAAAGTGTACCTTACAAACATGCCTTAGGAGAAAAGGCCCTACTATTCAATGTCGCTATAAAGCACCTTGGAGCATGCAAGATCCTTCAACTCTAGCAATAGATGAGCATGGCCAACCAACATTCACCCCTTGTCTCAGTGACAATCGCTTAAACCTACACAACCCTTCTATACTCTCTATTTGGAGGGCCAATGTAGACTGCCAGCCTGTTCTCTCTATCCATGTTGTCCTCAAATACATTGCAAAATATGCAACAAAAGCCAAAATCAAATCTGAAACATATCATGAAATGCTTTCTCGAATTACAATTGATATTGAGTCTGGCAAGCCAACACCCATTGCTTTCCGAAAAATGCTTGTAGAAATACTAGTGGATCGTGATATTGGAGCCCAAAAAAGTTGCCACCCACTGCTTAAACTCCCCCTCTGCCTATCAAGTAGGACATTTGTTTCTTTAAATGTTAGCTAAAATAAATTCCAACGTGTCTCGATGTCCTCTGAAACAACTACTGCATCCCCAAACTACATTGATACTTACATGGATCGGCCAACAAATCTAGAGTCCATGTCACTTATTAAAGTAACTAGAGAATGGACTTTCAAACCATCTCAAAAGCATAGCCAATGGAAAAAGCGCTCCACACATGCCATTGTATGCGTATCTCCACGCTTCTTAACCATCCCCACAAAAGATGACAAAAAATTTGAAGCATTTTGTTGGAGTGAACGACTACTCTACAAACCATTCTACAACATTCACAATGATATTGATGCATCATCGGCTGAAATTATACAACAATGGGAGAATTTTGCATGTAATTATCATCCTTGGCATGTACTATGCACACCAATAGAAGCTCTTGAGGATGCACATTCCTACACCTCTTCCAATGAAGAACATATAATAGAAGATAACAACCTATCTGAATGGCAACTATTGTCTTGCCTATACCTAAGCCTTCCCCTCCACTTTGACAAACTAGACATGCTTGGTCACCATGACATTGACTTGCACCACGATTGGGGATCTACCCAATTCATTCTACACCATCAAGCATCTTCAACTACATTCATAGAATCCAACCGTCCAACATTTCAAGTCCGCCATCTTAGCAATTGCCTCACCCAACTTCAACTCTCTATCCAACAACAAAAAGCATTTGATATAATTTTGTCACACCTACATGCTGATACTTGCCAACCTCCTCTAAAATTAATTGTTCAAGGAACTGCTGGAATAGGTAAATCACACCTGATAAAAGCCATCAAAATTGCACTCATGAACTCAACCCAAAATGGCCAATCACCATTACTACTTCTTGCACCTATAGGTGTAGCAACATTCAACATAGAAGCATCAACAATACACTCTGCTCTACGAATACCTATCAAAGATATGGAACCCTTGCAAGGAAAAACACTAGCAAGCTTCCAAGAAAAAAATGTACTTCATTCGGTACATACTAATAGAGGAAATGAGCTTCATTGGACCCAAGTTGCTACAACGCATTGACATGAGGTTACGTGAAGCATTCCCCAGCAATAACTAAATTCCATTTGGAGGACGCTCAATCATGCTCTTTGGTGATCTAGGACAACTTCCACTAGTCAAAGACATCCCTATGTATGCCTAAACATCATATGGAGGCACTTTATGGCGCAGCTTCACAAAAGTTATCACACTTACAAAAAAAATTGTCAAATTGCTGAAGATCTTGCACAGATTTCATTTTGTTCTCTCCTTTGCGAAATGCAAAACCTAAAATTGAAGATTGGAAAGTTCTAATGTCTCGCTCCAACTCAGCATTGACCTCTACAAAGCAATCTGCTTTCTTATCCTCAATACATCTCTTTGCAACAAATGAAATGGTCTCCCTACATAACCAACAAATGTTATTGTCTTTGGCAAAACCTGTTGCATTATCAATTGCAAAACAACTTAGGGGACCACCAAGTTCAAATCCAGACGAAGAACAACTTCAATCTAAGCTTATTTTATGTGTTCAACAAAAAGTAATGTTATGTTCAAATTTATGGGTGGAAACAGGCCCTGTGAATGGTGCACTTGGAAAAGTCAAAGCAATAGTCTACAAAGATGCTGACAATCCACCTTCACTTGACAATCCACCTTCACTTCCATTGTTTGTTGTTGTTCAATTCAACAATTACATTGGACCTGCTTGGGACCAAAACAATCCAAAAAATGTCCCTATTGCACCATTGAGTCGTGGTCGACGTCATCAAATACCACTCAAAATGGCATGGGCCTTAACAATAAATAAATCACAAGGTTTAATGCTTGAAAAGGAAACAATCGACATCAGCAATGTGGACCGTCAGAGCCTAACATTCACAACAATTTCTAGAGTGCGAGAACTAGCAAGCCTGCGCATCAAACCAACCTTCACAAATGAACGATATGCACGTATGCAACAAATCCCATATGTAGCTCGCCGAAAGCAAGAGGAAGCACATTTATTGGCATTATCAAATTCAACCTCCTGAACAAACACTAATATCTAAAATAATTGCAGGTTAGTTACTTCTATTTTATCAATAACATATATTCAAATTCCAACTTCATTTACAATCATTTGAAACTTACTTACAAAATCCCATTCCAGCTATTTTCTCTATTAACAAATATGTTTCATTTATATTGAACATATGTACTGATGTGTTTTGCATGCTCAAATTGGGCTCTACAGTAAAACCTCTAAGCTTCTCCATACTGTAATTTCATACATATCCCAAAAGTCAGCCAAAGAAATATACCCAGCAGCAGTCTTCAACAGGTATTGCTCAATCCATGATACAAGTATTTTGGAGTTTAGTTTAATTTTTGTAAATTATATATTCAGATAGCAAGTTATATATTCTGGTTTCAGTTTTTAATTTATTATTTCCTTCTAATTTCACAAGATTATGTATGCGAGTTATATCACTCAGAATTATAGATTAAACCACTCAGAATTGTTGGTTTCATTAAACATTCTGAAAATATAACTTTTAAGAGGAACTACTTTTAAAAATGTTTTATGACACAATTTCTGCATAATGTTGAGGTAAGTAACTTACATAGTTTCAATGATTTTTCCTTTTTTGAAATCTGTACGCAACTGTAAAACAAGTCAATCAATACAATACTTGCTTCTTGCACACTGCCATTAGCTGAAGGCTATTATGATAGATTTAATAATTTTAATTACATTTCTATCACAATATTAAATTTAGAATGGTAACATTATGGCTATTGGTTTCTATTTGCAGCTGTTAACCAATCAAAGCTCATGCTCTTTTTCCAGATTGAGAAATTCAAATGGAAGATGCAATCAAACAAGGTAGAAGAATATCAATATAGACAGATTGCATCAATTACCATTCCAAAAGGTTTGCATTGTCTTTCCTTTGTGCTCGCTGATAAATATTCCTCAAATGCTTATGCCCGGAGGCAGTTTCCATCTCTAGCATTAATTTATTGTCTTGTACAGAACACCTATAATCATATTGTCTTGGCATTTCACAATGTCCTTGCAGCATCTGTAGTAGTTTCATTAGCTGTGAGAAATTTCATAAAGCCAGAACAAATGGTCATCCATTTAATTACAGATAAGAAGACATTTCCACTAATGCATGCCTGGTTTGCTTTGCATCCTCTTAATCCTATGGAGACCATTACGAAACCATGTTAAGGTTCAAACATATTACTATGGAGACCATTCAATTGGGAAAGCTACTAATGACAATCTTCATATCCTCAACTTGAAACTGCAGTCAAGAAGCTCTAGATACATATCAATAATGAACCATTTGCACATTTATCTTCCAAAGGCAAGTGAATCTCCAAACCCTCTTTAAGATTTTTCTCTCCCTAAAATAACACTCAAACTAAAATTATTACACAGATAAGTGCTTGCTTCAATCTAATTTCCTTCTTGCTTCTCTGGCTTCAGCTCTTTCCAAATCTCCAGAAGGTTGTGTTTCTTGACGATGATGTAATTCAACCTAGATCAAAAAGGTCTGATGTAATCTTGATTACTATTTGGATGAATTCATTACAAGTTGTAACATTAGATAGCCTAAGCTTTGAAGCTTTCTATACTTTTTTCCATTCAGTCTAATTCTTATCCATAATCCCAGTTGTTTGCAGATCTGTGGGTGAGCAAAACTGTGTTGCAGAAGTTAATTCTTTTCTATTTTTGTATTCTGTAAAAATTTCAGTTAAAGCCATTTTCAACCATATAAAGAAAAGAAGAAATGGCAGATTATAATGTATATGGTGTTAACGAAAAATGCTTGTGTTTCTGCTTCATGTCAAGTAAGTGCACTGCCTTAATGACAATTTCTAATTGTCTTAATTCAGTCTCATTTTTATTAAAATTGCTGCAAAATCCAATTAATTGCAATTGCATTTTCGAGTTGCTGGAAAATAATTAACTGCTCAAGTATTCATATATAAATGCATTTTTTGAAATTCTTTTTCTCCCTATGCTTTAGTGAATTTTTTTTGGGAAGAATACTATGAACTATTCATTGGATTTCAAAGTTTTCAGAAGGCTAAGAATATTTATTTCTTGTTAAATTATTCACATTATTATTGGATCTATGTGTAAAAGCAAAAATTAATGTTTGGTGGTAATTGGAAAATATTATATTATAAAAGTATATATTTGTTATTTATGTATATTTTATATTTCATAATTTATTATTTAAATATATTTGTTTAGAAAGAGCGGTTAAAGATTTGAACCATCTCCTATTCAATAAATTTCATTATCAAATTTATTTTATATCTTCATAATTACAAACTTAATGAAAATAAATATTTCAAATCATTTCATAAGATATTTTGAAAATTAAAAAATATATTTCTAAAATTATTATGTTACTAAATATATTATTATAAAACTATATATTTATTATTTATCTATATATTTGTCATTTATTTTTCTGAAATTATTTTTTAATTTATTTTGACCAATATTTTCTTAAATTGACCTTCCAGACCACTTCGGCGTACCCATTGCACATCAAAGTGCAATTGCTAGTTTATAGTTGGGAGATTGTAGACAATTTGAACTCTACCATTGACTAATAACCTCCAGACCATTGCATAAAGAAACATTAAAGATTTCAATATAGAAAAGTAGGCCTTATGGTGGAAGAGAGCCGAAACCCTAATTCCACATTTCCCCAAATGGCTGATCAGAGTAGTTTGAAGGATCGTGTGGCCATCGTTACTGGCTCGTCGCGAGGGATTGGAAAAGAAATTATGCTTCACCTAGTGCACAAGGGGCCGAAAGTGGTGACAAATTATGCTAGAAATGCAGAGAAAGTAGAGGAGGTGGCCTCTATAATTAACAAGTACCATGATACAGTAAGAGCCATGACATGCAAGGCCGATGTTTCCAAGGCATGCGAAGTAAGCAACCTCTTTGACGTGGCGGAGCAAGCATTCGGTGCCTTGCACATCATGGTTAACAACACGGCCATTGCCGACCCCAAATGGACACCCCTAGCGGACACCTCAGAAGAATTGTGGGAATCCCTCTTAAACATGAACTGTAAGGGAGCCTTCCTCTGCCCCAGGGAAGCCGCCAATAGAGTTGTCAAAGGCGGTGGGGGCCCGCATTATAAACATAACCTCATCAATTGTGACGACATTGAGGCCTAGAAATGTAGCGTATGTGGCTAGCAAGGCCGCCATGGAGACTATGACCAAAATATTGGCCAAGGAATTGAGGGGCACCAAGATTATTGCCAATTGCGTGGCCCCGGGGGTAGTGGCCACAAAGATGATGTCTACAGCAAAGAATTATGATGTCATCCAATGTGTTGTGGAGGCAAGGCCACTTGAACGAATGGGCGAGGTGACTGACGTGGTCGTCGTGGCATTCCTGGCCAGTGATGAAGGAGAGTAGGTTAATGCTCACATTGTTCAGGTTAACGGTGGCTATATATAAACAATAATGGCTATGCATCCATCAAAACGACCATTTGACCATATTTATTAATTAATTATAAATAAAAAATGCATTGTATCTTTATTTTTTAATTAATTAATAAATACGATCAAATGGCCGTTTTGAGGGTTGCATAGACAATTCCTAGACATAAAAGGCAAAGTGAGTTTTTAAAGTAATATATATATTTCATTCATTAATAAATTAATAAGAATTATTGATTTGTTCTATACTATTACATCCAGGTGATGTTAATAAGGCAAAAGTATCAAGTCTTTCCAGATCATCTATCTTAATAATACTATGACTCAATGGTATTTAATCATGGAGTTTTCCTCAAAATCAAGCACGTATGGCTTGCTACCACATTTATAAATTTCTCAAGTGATTCCATTCATTTAGATGGTTTATTTGGTAGGGTATCAATTTCTATGATGTTTTATGAGATTTAGCTTATCTTATTGTAACGGAAAATAAAAATTTCTTTTGGTAAACTTAGGCTAATTAAATAGATGCAAATAATTAAACATAATTCAACCTAGATTAATTAATGATAGCTCAAATTGATAAATCAAATAAATTGCACCTGCTAATTTAGGAAAGTAAATGTAATGGATGTGAGCACTTAAATCTATGATTGAAGAATGTGTTTTTTTTTCCTTCCTCTTAATCTATGTTGCATAAGTGCATTACTAAAGCCAAGATATTAGGCCTAGGCTAGGTTCATGATTATAGATTCATCGTCAAAGCCCAACTCCACCCTATGTAATGTAGAGTTCTACTTTGATGCTTGCTTGAATGATATTTACTTTACTCCTTTTAGATATTTGATAGTTGACAATTTTTAGAAATACCTTGGAAGGGTTATCGCTATGTTGCAAGGAGATGTTCTCCTAAGTCAACCTCCAACAATGCATACAAAAGTTTAAAGATAGCAAGTAATGGCCTAGGAATGATGTATGCAAACACCAAATTGAAATGTTGCTATTGATTACTCCTTAATGCTCTAGAATGAGAGAGGACTTTATGAATTTTAAATTATTAGAATCAATGTATTGCATGCCTTTAAATACAAACATGTGGCATCAAATTTCACAAAATATATACTTAGTCAACTAAGAGTGGGAAAATAAATGGTGCCAATTGGCCAAATTTTCAATTTGAATTTATACAAAGGAAAGGGTCAAGTTTGCAACCACCATGTTAACCTCACAACTACCAACATGATCTTGGGTGCATAACTTGTCAAAGGTAGGTGGCTAATAGCTATATGTGAATCCCATCACTACAAAAATGATCTCAAATAGATAAATGGAGAAATCCATGTAGCTAACAACTATCTAAAGGTAGGTGTATAGCTAGGTGCAATAAATGTGTGGATGATACAAATGTATAGGTAATAGGAGTGTATGCATTTGAGGGTAAGGTGGGGGCTAAGCACAAGGGAATGTGTGGGTATATAGATTGGTAAAATTCTAGGGGAATGAGCATAACTTCACACAAGATTGCACCATTTGTCAATATGTATATATCTAGGCATTTTCTTAAAATAGGCACAAAAATAAATGAGAAATGGAATAAGTATTAAAATTTCACCTTTACATTTTACCATGAATCATAAAGTGATCATGCATTTCAACTTACTTAGCATTCACAGGCATGCAGATATAGTAAATATTCAAACATCATAAGATACAAAGGGGGGTTCATATAAACTAATGGAGTCTACAAGATGTCATCATGTATGTCCTTTAGTATGTGCTCTCCATGGAAACTTGTAAAACATATGAAAAATATGCAATGAGTAACTTTATCTAAAAATAAAAACCAAATACAAGATATGAGCTTTCTAACTCTTTAGGAAATAGAAACAACAAGAAATGAATCAAGTTAGGAAAAAAATTATAGTCAAAAGATGGTAATGGTGGGTTTGGCATGGTAGCCATGAGATGATAATGCGCATCTAGTGCAAGACATGTAATGTGATAATACTTTGTTTGGTCACAATAATGAGTCTATGTAGCACTTGTCACTTCCTAAAAGCTTGACAAAGAAATGTCAATGACAATATATTGTCCCCTTTCAATTAATTCAATCCATGGGATATAAGGAATTGAAGGAAAGGGAAAATCATATATGAAAGTAAATTTAATCTATTAATAGGCATGTTGGTATATGAATCTTCCAAAGTAATAGCAACAATCAATGCATTGTGTGATAAGTAGGTGTAAAATCTAGAATGATAAAGCATGGTCAACATAAATAGGCTATAGATAAGGTAATATTGCCTCCAATAAGGGCAATGTAAAATGTTAATGTGACTTTCAATGGCCAAAATCACTGCATAAATACATAGAGACTAGAGAAACATATGACCTTGATGTGGCTCCCAAGAGCATGTGCACACAATGCTATAATACATCCCTAGTGGATGTGGATTAGAAATATGTAATGTGTTAGGGAAGGCATGGTGCCCCTACAATGTATGAAACATATGGTAATACATACCCTGAGGGATGACATGATTCCCTTAAAAGTGTGGTTATGAAATTCTAAGATGTAATAAAGGTAACATGATGGCCCCCAAATATAAGGATGTGAACATGAAGGTGCATAGAGTAGAAAGGGAAGGTAAGATACCCATAACGTAAGGATGTAAAATGGTAATATCAAGTGTAATGAGGGAATGCATGTCAGCCCCAATGTAAGCATAAATGCTAAGGATGTGGCATGAAGAATGTAAATGGAATAATGGGTATGCTTTAGAAGCATAATATAACAATGTAAGCTCAATAAGTTACTCTAAAAACATAATGTATCAATATAGGCTCCAAATTTAAGCTATAAAAAAGCATGAAAATGTAGGATCATAAGTGACAATAAACGTAAGATGTATCAATATAGGCTCAATAAAAATTCTCTAATAAGTATGTTGTATCAATGTAGGCTCAATGTGTAAGCTCTAATAAGCATAGTATAACAATGTAGGATCAAAGCAAGTGCACCAATAAAAATGGCAAGATGTATGCCTCATAATAAAATAGGAAACATAATTATAGATATAGGTAAAGAAAGGTAAATGTGTAACAAGCATATGATGAAAGGGTAATAAGGTAATGAAAGCAAACAAAATGGTAAAAGAAAAGGTATAAAAGCTGAGATTAAATAAAAATGAGAAAAAGGTGGACAAGAGATAAAAGTATCAACTATAGAAAAATAAGGAAAGGGGAGAAAGTGGATGAAGCAAATATATGAAAAAGGTGTGAATATGTGCGAGAAAATGCAATTTAAGCAAAAACATTGTAATCCAAAGTGTCCCAAAGTGGGGGAGAGAAAGCATGTAAATAAACATAGAAGGTGAGATGGGAATAAAATGAAAGACAAACAAGGCATAATAAAAAGGGCCAAAGTGAAAAAGAAAATTGGAAAATAAAAAAGATTAAGGGTGAAAGTGAAACTATAGGGATATATGGAGATACATTATAGTGATGTTCATAACTCGTTAAATAAACTTTTTAATTGTTCCCTTTTGTATAATAGGTGTTGGCTCATCTAGGAGATCATCTTCTTCTTCCCAAGAAAAATCCACAACTTTGTCTTCATTTCTTTTTCTTGTATTTTAAATAATTATGTGTTTGTCTTGATATTCCTTTGTACTAGGTATACCACATGATCAATGTCTTTAATAAACTTGCTCTCTTATCCATTCATGTTTCTTAACTTGTGGTTTTTGTGAAATGATAGGCATTTGATTCACCGCAACCACTTGTGTAGGTTTCCATATGGAATTTTATGCATGTAATTCAAGTATTTCTATTACTTTTGCTTCTTTCTTGTGTACTTGTTGGATGCTTTCATTCTTTGACTCTTCCTTTTCTATTTGGATATAAGATGTTCAATTTTAGGCTTTTATTTTTTTGTTGTTTTTCTTTGTTAACTCTTGAAATATTTTATGAAAAAATTCTTAATATTTATATTAAGCTTCTTTTGGAGTTGGACATATATGTATCTAAATTGGACTAACTCAAATTTGTGATTAGTTTGTCCCTATCTCTTTGAATATTTATAACTCTCATGAACAAAGTGAAAATATTGGTGTACTATCAAAGAAATCATTATTAAATGTTTAAACCATGGTCTACCAAGTAATATAGAGAATCAATCCATATTAGGGACGATATGGCATAAGATGTGTACCATTTTTTTCCCAAAGTTGTGTGGTAACATGACACAACCCAAAATCTTAATTAACATCATAAAAATGTAATCAAAGGTGAAATAAGAGAAGATGAAGATATAGCATTAGACCAAAAATTTCCCACAAAAGCTTGTCAATGTGATTTATCCTCATTTTTCACACTATCATCATTATCAACCATATTATTTGCTTCAACATTGTGTAACTAATATGGAAATGGATTTAAATAAATTTCTAATTTACTATTAGGCAACAAGAAATTAGTTTCCATTATCATTAACCCCTTAAACTTTGATTGTTTTTTTATAAATTTTCCTTATACTTGATATCTATGCAAGTTTGTGTGTAATGGCATTTAATTCAGTTATAGCTGTAATATGTTTTATCATTAAATGGTTTAGGAAGTAGTTTATTTGGAAATTGTGAAAGCAACATGATCATGTCTTACAATCCACAAATGCAAGGGATGTTTCTAGGATTAGATCTAATTTGAATCCCAAGTGGTTTAGGGGACAAACCACTCTTGAAAAGAATGTAATTTATAGATTATGCAAATGGAAAATAAAATATAGTAAACCAACTATACAAGATTATACAATATTCATGTGGAAGTCTTTGATAGATATGTGCTATGTAGTTTCACAAATTGAAAAAAATAGGTTACAATGGATGTTTAATGACTAGAATGGGATAACACTTCAAATGTGAAATAGGAGGAGATGAAGATATAGCATTAAACCCAAAATTTTCTCTAGGGTTACATTAAGACGAAGATCAACAAGGTGTTTAGATTGACTTTCAACCATGAAGTTGAGTCAATCACACCTATATTTGCATCCTTAGGCCTTGGAAATAGATTGGAATGATTTGGAATTGATTTTCTATGATTAACCTAATTAGACTATATCACCTGATATGAAAAATTATGCAAGCTCTCGATAATGCATGGATTGAAATAGCAGTTTGTAGGGAGATATGGGTAGTGCATACGACTATGTACCTACCCAAAAAATTAAATTCAAACACTGTAGAAGGACATAGTTGCCAAGGGGCGTATAAGTCTTTGTAAGGGTGTCTTGCTCAACTTTTAGGATCCTCTGATGATAGATCTGAGACTCCTATTTTCGCTTACAAAGTTAGAATGTTGTTGGATAATTCTATAGGTGAGTTTTCTTGGTAGTGACAAGATCTGAGTGGTGAGTTGTAGCATTATCCAATTCATTACTTGTTTATAATTTAGCCTCTTCTCGATCGAGGGTAAGCTCTCTTTTATACATCATCATAACTGTTGTGGAGGTAGAAATACCAAAACGAGGTTTAACTTAGGCAAGCCCCTATATGGAACAACTCTTCCCCCTCTTTCATGTGTGAAGGTTTTTCAATTTGGACATAATTGGAGGAATATTGAAGACTAATTGCTCATTGATGCATCCAAGCTGTAAAAGTTGTCAAACCATAAAAAATTGATTTTCTCAGTAATGAACGAAGTTTCAACAATGGTCTTGAGAGAACAAGATGTACAGACCATAGACTTCAGGCTTGTGAATTCATATCTTTAAAAAAAGGAGTTCATTCTAGGGCGCACCATGCCCCTGACAAGCTAATTCAACAATAAATTTACATGTCAAGCTCCTCTGTGTTTTTCCTCTATGTTTCTAAATTTTGTTTATGTCTTTTTGTTTTACATTTTCATAGTTTACCTAGAAACATCATTGCATCCTAAAAATCAGTCAATTAATAATCAATTCATCATCCAATATCATCCCCCAACATTGTATTAAAACCCTAATCCACCATTCTGGCTCTATCATTGAGGTTTGTAGCTAGGAGATCATTTTTAATCCATCACACATTAATGGGAGAAGTGTGAGTTAGGACTTAGATAACTTTTCCCAATCAAATAGTTGGATATATTTTTTAATAATTTTAATTGTTAAAAACTTTTAAAATGAGGTCAAAGGAATGTCATGAACAAAAGTCCAAAAATTTATTCTCTAAAATCTAGTGCATGAAAAAAATCGATAAATATTTTTTTTAATAATTTTTTAAAGTCAAACTTAATCAATATGTTAGTTTTTATGGGGCATTGTCCTTTTTTCTAAATTTGTTATCAATTTAAAAAATTACTTCTCTTACAAAATATTCTCTCCTTTAATGCACTATATATTTTTTTAATTTTTAACATTTTTTTAATTTCTAGTTAACCTCATATTTGATTATAATAACTTATTTATAATATTTTTTTTAAAATCATAATAATACTAATCAAAATATTAAAAAATGAGTTATAAACTTTGAGCTCTACACAAGGTATTTTCAAATTTTCATAAAAGTGCCTTTGGTTGGAGAAATCTAGAGTTGAAGTTAACTTTTTGTTGAATTTACCTCAAAAGAGGGGTTAAGCTAACACATAGATAATTTCAAGCAAAAGTGTTTCAACCAAAACTCTTTTATCCAAAAAATTTTCAATCAAATATTATATGTAACCTAGTTTGAATTTTAAATTCAGATTATATATATTCAAGAATTTTGGGCAAAAGGGTTTCACTCAAAATACTTTGTGTCACATAGGTGCCAAGTAGTTTTAGGAAAAAATATTTCACCCAAAACTACTTTGTTGGCCAAAAGTGTGACACATTTATGATTTTTTAATGAATAAGTGTATCATTTGTAAAATAATGTTTCACATATTCACAAAAAAAGATGGTTGGAAAGAAGTCACAACCCTAAAGCCCATAAAAACATAAAAAGGGGTGCTAGGTGGTGAGAGTAACAACAAAGGGGGGAGAAGGAGGATCATGGTCATCTAGTTTTCCTCATACATCAACGCGGTTAGGAGTGTCCACAAAGAGGTTCCCACCCATCATTATCCAAGTATCTTTATCTTATTCTTTTGTAGCACGAGCATGTTAAATTACAAGAGTCGACTAAGGAAACTTGTTGGAATCAAACCAACTAGAAGTACCATCGGTAGGACATCCAAAGGTTCCTCCCACAATAGATAGGAAAAGCACTAAATAGTAGTCCATGACCAACCCCACTGACCATCATCCCTTCTTGTAGCCAAGGGATAAGCTTAGGAGAAAGTCTCTTGATTACCTCAAGCAAAGAGTCTATGTCCATGACAATTCCCACGAGAAGACGAGCAACCCTTGGAGGAAGAGAGAGATGGAGGAACTATAGCAACCACACAAGAGGCATTTCCATATTGATCAAGGAGTACCTATAGATGGGACACCTCAAGTATAACTTTGTTAGCTTGCACCTAAATCTATAGTAAAAATTGGAACATGGCATTGCTTGAGTATAAAGAAAAAAACGACAATCAACATAAAAAATAGAAAAAATAAATGAGAGCTTATCTTTTCATATATTCAATAAATATACACCTGAATGCATGCAAAATATGGTTGAAATTGTAGGATGTGATGTAATCCCCTAACATAACCATGTGTTAAAAAGAATGTTTTAGTCTAAAGGGCTTGAAAAAATCACGAATTAAAAAAAATATTTTGAGCTTTGGCATAAAACCAAAAAAGGTGTTTGAGAGACTTAATTTCCCACAAGTGGGCAATGGGGGTTGATAAATCCCAAATGGGATAACTTGGAGCCAATGGGAAGGCCTTGGAAGATAATATTTTAGGAAAAGTGAGCAAATTTGGGCTCTAAAACTATCATCCAAATGGTGCATAATGTGTTGTCAAATAAAAACTAATGACTACAAATGCCACTGTTGATTAAAAGTGGGAACCATGGGCAAGTGATATGAGAGCCAAATATATCCTTGTTGTGGTTTGTAATTCTAGAAAGTTGTGTTTGGACACCACTTTCAATCTTTCCACTCATATTTAGAGGAATTAATACCAATTTCGTGAATCATATCAACTGGAATGGCCCCCATAATTATATCAAAATTTTAATGATCCTGATTAGAAAGTTGAAACTTAGCTTTAACTTCATTCCATGATAGAAGATTCATGGAAGCTATTGATAAAATATCTTGCATAGTTCTAAATCCATTTTTATGACATCTCAAGTCATGAACCCATGGTAACTTCACCAAAAGGCAATCATGACCTTGTGAAATGGGGGATCACTATATACTCTACTAATGAATGGAAAGATGATTATGATATCCAAAACCATTCTAGAGAATTCAAGGTTTCATGGATTCCTAGGATCTACAACTACTTTTATCACAAAAGTACCTTGGATCTACACCAAATTTTCCATGATAAGAAGGGTTTGAAGCCCAATCCCCATCCAAGCAAAGCATCCTATAAGATGACTAGAAGAGATGCAATGCCATAAAAGGATTTTCTAGGCTTCATTACCCTGAAGGGCTCAAATGATCCACTTAGTGTAAATAGACAAACCCTGATGTTGGGTGGATACAAGACCTAAACCCCTAGATTCTTGACAAAGGAAATAAAACTCCTAGGCTACCATATGAAATCCCTTGTGGTTCCCTAAAGAATCCCAAATAAAATCACAAAGAAGCTTGTCTAGATTCATATAGGAAGACTTAGAAGGAACTGAGCATGAAGAAGAATAATCATGAGTGACCACAAGAATCTTATAATAGACCTAAAATTTCCCTGTTAGAAAGATAGGTTTAATGACCTAATAATATAACTTCTTTTCAATTATAGTGAGAATTTTTTTCCACAAGGATGATTGAGGCACTTCAAAACCAAAAGGAATACCCAAAAATCTAAAAAAAAAAATCCATGAGCAATCCATTTTCAACCATAGCAATTGAGCCAAGAAGGTACAAGGAGGAAGGCTTGTAGCATTGTGTCTTATGTCACTAAATGAAAAATCCAGAGGATTTATAAAATCTAATCATTTAAGGGTATGATTGATATTTTCTACCTCTTATAGGAGAGAGAAAATAATTATCTGCAAAGTGGCCATTAACAAGATGAGCTAAGTAATTGGGAAGAGATATACGTTCAACCAACCTTTGAGACATTGATTGTGCTAGACGGTAATTGAATCCTTTATCAACAAACACATAAATAGTCAAATCCAAGGGACAACCTTATTGAATGGACGTGAAAATCCCAAAAGATTTGGATTGCTAACCATTTATAGTAATGCAAGAAAAGGAATCTACAAAGAGCATGGTAATTGATCGAATGAAGCAATGCCCAAATTCTAGACCTTGTAACATAGCCAAGATAAATGGCCACTCAATATAGTCTTAGGCCTTAGCAAAATCAATTTTGAGGAGCACAACCTTCAGCTAAGAATTCCTAGTCCATTCCATACCTTCCCAAACTGCAATTATATTATCCAAAATGTATCTAGATTTGGTGAAACTAGTTTTCTTATGCCTCACAATTTGAGGAAGAAAATGTCACAATTTTGGAGCCTAATATTTGGTAATAATATTATATGGAACATTGAGTAGGGTGATAGGCCTCTAGTTACAAATATCCATCAAGTCTCTAGTCTTAGGTATGAATTATATATTCTCTTTGTTGATTACTTTTCCTAATGATTTGGAATGGAATAACTCAAGATAGACTTTGTGTAGGTATTCATCAACGCAATCCCAAAGGATCCTATAAAATTCATAAGGAATCCATCATAACTGGGAGCCTTGTCATTGACCATGGCATAAATAGCCTCCTTGAGATCAACAAATAGAGAGAAATTGATCGTACAAGGTGTATTGAGTGGAGAAAAGTTGATAGGGAACAACCTTGAGGAACTCCTAGAAGGAAAGGTCGCATTTAGAAAAAATGCTTAAGTTATGAAAAATTGCTCATAATATTTGACAAAATCTTGAAGGATATTAGGAATATCTTTGAGAACATTCTACCCATCTATGATTTCCTTGATTCCATGTGAAGTACATGGCAAGTTCTAAGAGCTTAGAAGAATTTCTTGGAAGCTATATCCCCAACCTTAAGAAAATGTGGTTTGAATTTGATTTGAGTGTCTCTGGTTGAATGGTTATCAACAATTTTCTTGCGATGGCAAAGCTTGACCACCCTTAACTACAAAGAAATGGAAAAGGGGTGAACTTCAAGAGCTATAATAGCCATATTCATGATGTCAAAATATGGCCAACCGATGTCCATAGATGTAAAGGAACCAATAAGTACATCAAATGACTCTATTTAACAAAGCAATCCAACCAATTGGCTAAGTGGGCTAATATTTTAAGTTCCAAACACGCCTAATGTGGGCTAGTGAAGGTTGATGACTCAGTAAATAAGTATTTAAGAAAAATGAGTTTTACAACTTTGAGATATTCTCACTTGACATTGAATTTTGAACCTGATGGGAGTGTGGTTTGAAAAAGTCACATCTAGAAAAGGTTCCAATAGGAGTGAGAAATAATTAGCAAAGGAAACAAAAGGAGTGTGTATAAAACATAGCATGATCTAGGCATTTAAAGACTCTATCAAGACCAACCCATAAATTATTCCACGTATACCAATGGGAGTGATTACATATAGAGGCCTATATTGGGATCAAAGAGGCCCAATTTATTATGTATGTACTATCATGCATCTCTTTTTCCAATTATCCAATGTAAAGAAAAATTCCTATTTATCATATGTGATCTCAATCATATTAAAGTCTCAAACATGACCCAAGTGGCGGCAAACAATGAATCAACAATTCATTGCCATAGAAGAGACATCTCAATAATATCATTGGATGCATAAAAATTTATAATACCAAAAGAACGATTGTCGATATTTAAGAGGATCTAAATCACATCATTAGTGGGGTCAAAACCATGGTAAAAATATGTTGAAGCCACCTAAGAGAAAGAAAGGTGACAACCCCTCCATGAACATTGTCATAATTGTAACAAAACATATAGTTGGCTAGCCAAATAACACAACAAGCAATAGAAAGAAAACAACCAAATATCTTGACTTATTGTAAATAGAGAACATCTAAAGTTGGTTACTTCTAACAAACATCTTGCATTTTATATTTCATAGGGAGGTGAGTAAGACCCCAGACATAATAGGAGATAAATTCATTGACAAGAATCAAGAGACATCTCATCACTATCTGACTCTTGGAGAGAAGAATAATCATTTTGCAATTTAACTATTTTGATGAGAAACTACCCAACTAGATGTTAGGAATTGGCATTTTTCACTTTTTTGCATCGTAATCTCCCTCCTCCAACAAGTTGAAGAATGTTGATAACTTATATTAACTTTGTAAAAAAGTGTTAGGCACTCATGGTTGTAACATCCTTTCATATTGTCTTTTTTCTTTATCTACACAAGATTTTAAATTATGATTTTACTAGAATGAATGATGTGACAAGGCTAAGGATACATTGCTAGTGCCAAAAAAACAAAATTGTTGAGAGAGAGTCGAAGGTGATAAGCAAGGTAGGTTGTGAGTGTATAAAACAAGTTGTTTTAAACCTTGTTATTAAATTGGGGATAATTGAAAATTTTATGTCAAAATCATGGAAACCAGGAGAAACAATTGAGAAACATATGTAGCATGAGCATAAAAGCATGAGTTAGAAGATAACCCATTCTTATGGTCACTATTACGAAAAGGGTCATGTTGTACACCTTGCACAAGAAAATAAATATTTTAATTATGTAAAATAAATATTTATTTACAATGCAATTATGGAGATGTGTTTACCCACATTAAATATTCATTTGGGTCCACTTGTAAATTTTTATTATAACATTGGTTAGATTTTTTGTGTTGGTTACAAATTAGAAAAACATTTAATATTGGAAAAACTTAGTACCAAAAAGAAAATGTTGAGGTCAATAGTTGAATGCTCTAATGATTTAGCCAATACCACTCAATG
The DNA here is from genome assembly GCA_007258455.2 of Sequoia sempervirens. Classification (NCBI taxonomy): domain Eukaryota; kingdom Viridiplantae; phylum Streptophyta; class Pinopsida; order Cupressales; family Cupressaceae; genus Sequoia; species Sequoia sempervirens. The sequence goes on along the minus strand of VDFB02368982.1, from coordinate 214,471 downwards.
GTTGTGCATGTGTTCGATTCTATAAAAGTGAGCACATGTTTAGTGGTTGTGTTGGTTATCATGTGTATTGAACTCTCTTGAAGAGTGCATATTTGAAGCATGGCATCATGGGTTGTGTGGTTACATGGTTACTCATTATGCTTAGACATATGTAGGATGTATTGGAGGAGCTTGATATTTCATGAGTTTTAATGAGGACTAGATATAAGTGTATTATAATGTCTCTTTACTAAATAATATATCGAGTGTGGATGTTTTTGGAGGTTGTTTTTTTCCCTCATGAGAGTAATCCCAAGGTATATCTTCTATAATCTTGTGGTTTATCTTTGATCTTTACATTATGACTATTTAATAAAATTATGTGCATGTTTTTCTCTCATAAGATTATGTAGGAAATGGTTTGATAACCTAAAAATTTCTTATCAATTACTACATTAATTTTAACAAAACCCACATCTCTACTAGACCCCAATGAACATAAAATTTCACTAAAACTGAGTGAAAAATAAAAACCCTTAGCGTTCCTAGTCACAATCACCACATTCAAAAAAAACAAGATTAATTGACAATCAGTTGAGAAAATTCCTTGAAAACACTCGGGCCCATAGTTTCTAATGACTTGGACATCATATCATCTCCCCCACATGTGGGCAATAACCTTATTCTCATAACATGGGTTCTAAAGGACCAATTATATCACTTCTCAAAAATCTATGTGCCAATAGCAAAGAACCCATGAGCCCTATGTAAGCAATCATGGACAAAATAGGCAGATGAACATAAAAAATGTGGATTTAAACTCACCACTCAATCGCATTGCATAAGGATGGCTAGGTTTGAAAATATCTTGGATGCTAAGAATATATAAAAATAATTAGGGTTTGTAGCTCTCTCGGGGTTCAAAGTGTTATTCAACTCAATTATAATGTGAGATCCTAAATAGAATTTGTGACAAAACATGAAGCTTGGGTACATGGGAAAATACAAGGATTTTAAAATAGGCACAATTTTAGATTTGGGAGGGCAAAAAAATAATTGGGTTGAGTAAAATAAATTTCAAATTGGTTATTAATGATAGATTAAACAAAGAATAAGGTAATCATGAAGGCATGAAAAGTGCATTTAAAAAATCTAACGGGGCTCAGTAAAATAAATTTTAAATTGGTTATTAACAATAGATTAAACAAAGAATAAGGTAGTCATGAAGGCGTGAAAAGTGCATTTTTTGGATGTAGGTTATTTGAGGTCTTGTCCATAGGATTATCTCACCCTTCATGTGGGAGATCTTTGTCATGTTTCATTAGTTTCCAACCAATAAGAATAGCATTATCTCTTTCATATGGATTCTCCTATGACTTGTTCTACACAAACCTCAACAAAGATTTAGAGGGGGTTGAGAGGACTTAGAAGAGCAATGTAGAGGTGGAGACCACCAACCCTTTAAATGGTAGAAGTGAAGATAGGGCCCAACGAAAAATATACCTAGTTGATAGTGATGGCTCTAATGATCATATGGGTAGCATTAAGAGGACTCAAAGCAATTATATTATCAATCCTAATAGAAAATTTTAACACAAGATAATGGAAAGGGTAAAACCCTAACTGCCATGCAAAAAACATTCTCCTATAATTATGTTGAGAGGTGTAACCTATAGTGATAGGTGGGGGGAGAAGGATACAATGTTGTGACATTTTTTAAACATAAATACATCAAATTTGAAATTACCTATTAATACTTCAAATGAAATTATTAAAAAGTTAATATAAATATATAATATTTAGTACACTTTTTAAAGTAAAAACATAACAAAAAAATTGTCTAAATAATTAATGGTGGCTTTTCAAAAGTAAAATTAAAAGTTACATACAAAATAAATAACTGTATTAAAATAATAATAATAATAATTCTAGAGTAAAATAAAATAATTCTTAAATAAATAAAATATTTGTCTTTTTTTATCTATTTACTTATTTGTCTGGATTTTCTATTATTTTTACACTTTTTAGTAACTTTTTTATTTAATAAATTAGCACATGAAGTAAATAATTTGTCTTGTTTTCATTTAACTTTTGAAATTTTAAAATAAAAATAAAATAATTAACAAAATTATAATTAATATATATAAAAAATTAACATACTTATCTTTACAAAAATTATATAAAATACATTGAGAGATATCATTTGGAAACACTTAGTTTTAACTAATTTTTTAATTAAAAGAAAGAGATAAGTCCAAATGCAATTTTTATATCAATTTTACTTTAATATTATTTAAAAAATATTTGTAAAAATTATGTCATTTTTATTTTTTTATAATAAATATCACTTCAATTTTAATTTTTATTATTTCTGGGTGTTAAATCTTTAATAATTTATATTGGAAGATGGTACACAGTTTGAACTCTACTATTGATTAATAACATATTTATCTTTGAAAAAAATTATATATAAGATATTGAGAGTTATCATTTGAAAACATTTATTTTAACTACTTTTTTTTATTAAAACAAATAGACACCTCCAAAATGATATTTTTTAAATCTTTTACATAGATTAGATAGTATACTAATTTTCCATTAATATTATTTAAAATATATTTTTATAAATTATATATATATATATTTTAATAAATATCACTTCAATTTTATTTTTTATTATTTATAGATGTTAAATTTTTAATAATTTATATTGGGAGATTGTAGACAGTTTGAACAATACCATTGACCAGTAACCTCCAGACATTGTATAAAGAAACATTTGAGATTCCCCTAATTCCACAATTCCCCAAATGGCCGATCAGAGTAGTTTGAAGGATCGTGTGGCCATCGTGACGGGCGCCTCACGAGGGATTGGCAAAGAAATCGCGCTTCACGTGGCGCGCAAGGGGGCAAAAGTGGTGATCAATTATGCTGGAAATGCAGAGAAAGCAGAAGAGGTTGCCTCTATAATCAACAAGGACTGTGATACAGTAAGAGCCGTGACGTGCAAGGCCGATGTTTCCAAGGCGTGCGAAGTAAGCAACCTCTTTGACGTGGCGGAGCAAGCATTCGGTGCCCTGCACATCGTGGTTAACAACGCGGGCATTGCCGACCCCAAATGGACACCCCTGGCGGACACCTCGGAAGAATTGTGGGAGTCCATCTTCAATGTGAACTGTAAGGGAGCCTTTCTCTGCTCCAGGGAAGCCGCCAACAGAGTTGTCAAAGGCGGAGGGGGTCGCATTATAAACATAACCTCATCAATTGTGGCGACACTGAGGCCTGGAAATGCAACATATGCGGCCAGCAAGGCCGCCGTGGAGACCATGACCAAAATATTGGCCAAGGAATTGAGGGGCACCAAGATTACTGCGAATTGCGTGGCCCCGGGGGCGGTGGCCACGGATATGTTGGTTACATCAAAGATTTCTGACGCCATCCAACGAGCTGTGGAGGCAGGCCCACTTGAACGAATGGGCGAGGTGACTGACGTGGCGCCCGTCGTGGCATTCCTGGCCAGCGATGAAGGAGAGTGGGTTAATGCTCAGGTTGTTCTGGTCAACGGGGGCTTTGTATAAACCCTAATGGTATCTGGGTGCTTGATGTTGTTGGTTAAATAACAGAGTGTATCTGAAACCCTCGAAATAACGTCCCTACTGAGGCTTACACAGCTGATTTGCAGTAATAAGCTAAACCCTTGACATAATGTTCTTCATTGTTGTTAATTATGTTTGAAAACTTTATGATTGTTGTGAATGTCAGATGTGATTCTAAGCTATTTTTAATGTTTCGCCCTGCAAAGATTGACGTTGGACCTGCAAATCGGTCAATTAAAATTAAACTAGCAATTGCATCTTTAGTGTGCAATGGGTACGTAGAAGTGTGGAAAGTCAATTAGGATAAATTTTGATTTATTTTGAATATATAAAACTATTTTAATCATTTTATATAATAAATAGTTTTATTTAAAAATATAATATATAATAGTAAGTATAATAAAATTATTTATAATTTTTTTTTTTTATTATTAAAATATAATCTACATTTCATATAATAAACTTAGAAATCAAATTATACATATATATATATATACACATCAAATTTTACCTTAAATAAAATTATAAATCTAGTATTATATTAACTAAAATATAAGTTAAATTGTAAGTCAGAATATAATAAAAAGTAACTCTTTCAAATAAATGAAAATAATAATTTAGAAATAAAATAAAATATATTATTAAATATAAACATAATATATAATCAATATATAATATTTTAATATAATATTACTTAAATTAATTTATTTGAAAAATAAAAAATTAAATAACAAAATTAAATTGGAAGGTTCCAATGGAATAAATGAAAATAAAATGATTCTTAGTATGTGTATCAAGTTGACTAAGTTTTGCTTGTTAAATAATACAATCACTAATTAATAATCATAAATAAATTATAATAAAAACATATTTTAATTACAATTTTAGATCTAAAATATATTTTATTTATTATTTACATTAATAAAATTCAAATTCTTAATTAAAAAAATCAATTTATAATCTAAAATATATTTTTTAAATTTATAATTTGTAATTTATACCAAAAACTATTCTAACTATTTAAAATACTTCATAAATACTTAAAAATATCCATCACATTTGAAAACACTCTAATTAAAATTAATAATCACAACTTAATTTTAAAAATGAAAGAAAAAACTTAGTGCGCTCAAACTAAACAATATATAGGGAAGAGGACCCAGGTTGTGCACCCTAACTTCGCGTTCTTAATTCTCCTACATGAAAATTTCAAAGCACCCTAAATTCTCCTACATGAAAATTTCAAATCACTCCCAATTTTTTATAGTGGCTTGCTTGATAAGTCCCCTACTTACAACTTTCGTTTCAAGTTGTCATCATTAATTTTGATACCTTAATTATGCGTTACCGTAAAAAGTGTAAAAAATCCCTATTTTCTAACCCCCTACCAACCATAGTGAATTACCACCCCCGATTCTTGAACACTTTACACCAATACTTGAACACTTTATCATAAAAAAAAATCACTTTCTATTTTAAATATGATTGTACATTGTTGACAAATTAAACAACTTGTTACCAATAATTAATTAAATATGAATTACTTATAATTACTAATAATCTTTAAATAGCACATATTTTTTTTACTACATGAATAATTTTTACCTATAAATTATTATTAAATTACATATAATTGTGAATAAATTATCTATAAACTTGTAATAAACTACTATTCCTTATGACCTATCACTTATAACCTAACCCTAATTTGTAATTTTTTGTTGCCTCCTCATTTTGTCGATCCTGTAGCCGTCGTGTCCATTGCTAAGGTCTGCAACCAATGTGCCCATTGCTAAAGCTCTACAACGAACGTGTCCATCCACAAGATCTGCAACCATGCAACGGAAGATGCTGACCAAGCAGGTAAGGTTGCATATATTTTTGTTCGTTATCTTGATTTTTGTTTAGTGTTTTAACAAGTTTGTTGATTTGCAGGTCGCCTCCTCTTCCCATATTCAGGAGCCCCTGGGCGAACTAACTTCCTGATCCGCTGTCGGCTTAGTAGCAGTGTTTTCGAGTAAGGTGCACTTCACCTCCTGTGACGAGAATGTCGTCTACAACTTAATCTATTCCCAATGAGTATCCCTGGGACCGGAATGATTATCCCTGTCCGATGGGTTTGCATTCATCCCCGTCGTCGGGTACTGTTCACTTCCCCGCCAATCCTGTAGCCGTCACCTGTTGTCGACCATGCAACTGTGTCTATGGACACAACCATTTTACAAGGGTTTGGAACTCTTTGAGCGGTAAGGTCTTTTCTGACCTTACTGGGGCTATGACCCATTTTCGGTGGTATTAATTTTTGCATTGCAGTTTATTTCTAAAACTTTAAGGTTAGGGTTTATGGATACAGTTAGTTGATATAATAAGAATACGGTGAATTTGAAATGCCAGATTGATGTTCTTTGTTTTTCAAAAACCCACAATAAAATTTGGTGGTCTGATAAATTTAAGGCCTTCTTCTTTTTCTCGTTGTTCTATCAGAAGATTTTTTTTTTTTTTGGGAATACCCAACTGGAAAATTGGGCTCAGTAAGGTGCTAAAAGCATTTTAGGGTCAAACCACTAACTTTTCTGAGCGTTTTCCAGAAGACCCACCTCAAAATTTATTGTTATTAGACACATTGTTGTGTTTATTGATGTAGTTGGATACTGTGAGAAATTTAAGGCATTTTGAAAGGCCAAAATGCTAGTTTTCTAATATTTTTCTTTTGGGTTGAAAAAACCAAGTTTAAAATCTGAGGTTTTCTGATAAAAGTATTGGTTTTGTTGTTACAGTTAGGTGCTCTAATACATATGCATTTTCTGAGGTTTTCTGATAAAAGTAATGGTTTTCTAATGTTTATTGACAATACCTGAAGTAATGCGTTCATTAAGACATATGCAAGATATATGAGAGGAACATATTTTTGTCCTTTATGCTACAGCTGCATCTTTTTCTTAGCATTTTCTTATTGTTTGAATGCGTGTAGACTCTTCACATTCCCTACACACAATATACCAGTGCAAAAAATATCATCTCCCTTGGCTGTGTACATAAAAATGTGTATTAAAGATAGAGATGAGGTGCAGACCAGTATATAAATGAAGGAAAATATTGTAAATGTCCAGTAGCGTCCCCAGTGGGTATCTGCAATGTATGCACCAAGTATAGGAGTGATCCAAATGGCACCACTCCAATTGTTTACATTCCTTGCAGAAGTCACTGTGCCCTCATGCAACTTACTGGTTAAGTAATTCACTAAATTGGAGGAAATTCCATAGAAGGCCATCCTTTCAAATATTTCGTAGCCTGCATGTAAGCATCAATCCAGTCAATAATTTACTAGGAATTTATACAACTTTGAAGTAGAATCTATGAATGGCTTACTAGGATTTAACTGCAGTGTTTGAAGTTAATTTTTATGGATGTTTACAAACCCCATCTCCCCTGATCAATGATTATGAATAACTCTCCAGGGAGGTTGTTATTCATTAAAAGTAAATTGACATTGCAAAAACAAAACATATTTGAAGATGACTATTTTTTTAACTTATTTTACCTACGAGAAATGAGCAAGCTTTCCATCTTCCAGTTTTGGATCTGAGAACAGATCTACCCTTCAAATCAATAGAGCCATCCATAGTGAATCCCTCCTGAGATTCCATACTAACTTCCTTTGTAACTTCCTCGCCAACCAGAATTCCTTTTCTTTATGAAAAATTTCCCAAAATTATTGTAACAGTTTGATGATCAGTGCCAGAATGTTCATAATTAATTGAAAAATCATAATATAACTGATAGAAACTGATTTATTTTTTTAAAATCTTGATTTGTATACAATAAATTTCTTTGGGATCTTTGATTTGACATTGGGAATACTATATTATTACATTGTCGGTGGCTGACTCTTCTTGGTTATGTTTATTGGGCATTCCTTGTTGGGCATTCCATCTGATTTATTTTTGTCAAGCAAATAATTGAAAGCAGTAAACTACTTTTTTAAAAGAAATTGATTCAAATCACAAATGAAACTACAACTTGAGATGCAACCCCACAATGTAAATAAAACACTAGATCTAAGAAGAATGATAATTGGCTGATTTCTTGCTCGCTCTTCCAAATTCTGATTGTAGTTCTTCTTCATGTTAATCTTTTACAATACATGTTGAAATTTCATTATATTGGCTGCAACTATTTGCTTGAAAGCTCTGCCATTCAGCATCAGTACAAAATTGTAAAATCATCATCCTTGATAGAACGTTGTTTATCCATAGAAATATTTCTGCAGAAGGAAAGTACAGAAAAACCATCTGATTTTTATCTATATGATTCAGTCTATAATTTTTATCTTCAGTCTCCAATGTTTATATAGCAATCTTCATGATTGAAGACATGGTATCTTCAATCTCCAATGTTTATACAACAATCTTCATGATTGAAGACATGGTATCTTCAATCTCCAATGTTTATATAACAATGTGCATAGACTGAAGATGGCATGCAATGAAAAAAGTTGATTCAACTTATTGTTATATAAACATTATAGACTGAAGACAGCATGCAATCAAAAAAGTTGAATCAACAAATTCAACAAATTGTTATATAAAAATTATAGATTGAAGATAGCATGTGAACATTGTACGCAGAATAGTTGTTTCGACACATTGTGATATAAACATTGCAGATTGAAGATAGCATGTGAACATTCAAAACAAAAACATATTTTTGAAGAGATCATTGAACATACATATATATTTAGTTACAAAACATTACATGCTAGATTGAAGATAGTGTGTGAACATTCAAAACAGAAACATATTTTTGAAGAAACATTACATGCTAGATTGAAGATAGCATGTGAACATTCAAAACAGAAACATATTTTTAAATAGATCATTGAACATACATATATATTTACTTACAAAACATTACAAAATGACCAGCCTGTACATGCTGCAAAATAGGCATGGTCTGCACAATTGTTACATGGTCATGCATTGATATATCCAGTTACAAAACATTACAAAATGGCCAGCCTGTACATGTTGCAAAATAGGCATGGTCTACACAATTGTTACATGCTCATGCATTGATATATTCAGTTACAAAACAAAATGACCAGCCTGTACATGCTACAAAATAGGCATAAATAGGCATGGTTACAAAACAAAATGACCAGCCTGTACATGCTGCAAAATAGGCATGGTCTGCACAATTGTTACATGCTCATGCATTGATATATCCAGTTACAAAACATTACAAAATTACCATCCTATAGATGCTGCAAAATAGGAATGGTCTGCACAATTGTTTCAAGGACTGCAAATTGTAACCATTGCAGAATATACAAGGTCTGCTAAATCAAACATATATTACGCAAATAGGCAATGCTAAATAGGTATGTAGAATTGATTAGTTTACCATAAATCCAGGGAATGGTTCTCGCTCCTCCTCCATAGGACTCTCTGTTGAAGTTTTAGTTGGAGTAGTTGAATCAACATGGGGTGTAACAGGGGTAAGATGACCAAACATATGTTCATCTAAAAGCCCAGAAAATTGGAACTGTTTGACAGGGGAGTGAGGGGGGCTATGGCTAGTAGCAACTTGGAACTTGGTAAGAGCAGCGTATGCAGGGGTTAAAATGTTGTACATATCTCTTAAAATGTTATGGTGTTCAGGTAGGGGAGTTGATGGAGTACTCATCTGCTCAAAACTAGTTGTAACTTGTGTTGTATTACCAAGTAGGGGAGTTGGAGTACTTGTCTGCCCAAAACCAGTTGTAACATGTGTTGTATTACCAGGTAGGGGAGTTGATGGAGTAGTCGTTTGCCCAACACTAGTTGTAACATGTGTTGTATTACCATTCTTGACCTGCCTTTGTTTCTTTCTCAACTCTCTCTCCTTTTGTTTTTGAAGCCTTTCCTCCTCCCTCCTCTGTCTCATTATTTGTCTTTCAATTTTTTTCTCTTCCTTATTTTTTCTTTGCTCAATTTGACGAAGCTTTTTTGCTTCCATCTATTTTTTCTTCCTTTCTTTCAGCTGTTGAAGTTCAATTTTCCTTGCTTCTTGCTGTTCTTGCAAAGCTATATAATCGTTTGACGTTAGAATTTGAGATGTTTTGCCCAATCTTAGTGCATTATTGTCAGATGGAATGGACCTCTTTCTAACCCTTTCAATGGGCAGCTTCAGAAATTTGCTTAAAGAGCCTTGACTACATAGCACCTCTTCATCTGTTGTTTCCAAAGCACCTTGGCTATATTCAGCTTCATTCAATTCAGCTTCATTCAATTCTGAATTTGTAGAACCCCATATTGTTGTATCTGCATAATAATGAACCACCTCATTGCTTGGTATTGGAGGTGGAGAAGGCATGCTTAAAGATATTTCCTCATTTTGGAAATCAATTTGCACTCCTAAGTTTTCTGCTCTTTCTTTAACCCAATTTGGTGGGTCAAACTGAGTTGGTAGACTTAAGTCATTGTCATTTTGTGTTTGGCTGACATGAGTATGAGTATGTGAACTTTTGTCTTCATCTGGGTCAAATGCTGCTGTTGATTTTTCTGCTGTCATTTGTTTCAAACATTCTTCCACTTGAGTTTCTTCATAACCAGCCATCCTCAAGATGCTTGCAATGCCTTCAATCTCATTGTCTTCTTCTATATTGAATGCTTCACTTGGCTTCATGTCCTTACAAAGTGCATCTCTATCCAATGGCCAAATTCCAGTCCTACGAAAACCTGCTTTGATGTTTTCAGGCACAAGAGCAAGATTGAAAGCTTTGCTTGCAATTTGTGCCATTTCTGCTCTTCTTATTTCTATGTGTGGATGTTTTGCCATCCACTTTGACCTCTCTGTTTTAAAATGTGTCTTGAATGGAGAAAAGACACTTACATCCAAAGGCTACAGTTTGTGGCTGGTATGGGCAGGCAGCGTGAGAAGATCAATACCTAGAGATTTGGCTTTTTGGATAGTGGTTAAAGCCACATGGCTTCCATGTCCATCAAAGATAAGCAGTTGTCTGTTTGTGGGTGAAGCCCCACCTGGAACTGATCTAGCAAAGTGATGCAGCCAATTCAAGAATAATTCTTTAGTCATCCAAGCGTGTGGCTGTGCTGCCATGCAAGCTCCTGCTTCACAATTAGCAATGTAATTGTTTAGTTTTTTTTTTGCCTTGAAAATATAGAAACCTGGTATGCTGTAACCTGCTGCATTAATACAAGACAGTATTGTAATCCATTCTCTACTTTTAGATAAAATATATGGCACACTTTTGCTACCCACTTTTGCAAGCACTTTCATTCCACAATTTATGCCTGCTTGCACACCTGTTTCATCACAATTCCATATCTTGGTTGGCCCATATTGATTAGCTTTGTAAAGTTTTTCCAAGTTGTCATAGAAATCAGCCACAATACTTAGTCGCAACATTAGTGCTCTGTCCCTATCTAGACCCTCGGCTGCCCGTAGTGTCAATTCTGGATGACGTTTGCGGAAACCCATCCACCATGATCTTCCTGGTAAACCATTCTTGAATGGATTTGGCCTATTTTGACAGATGTGGGCCACATGTGATTTTAGTTGAATAACCTCCAATCCATGACCAATTTGAGCTAATTCTTTGCACCACTCAACTACTTCTTTCTCTTCTTCCATAGACAGGATTGTTGGTGGTCCTTTTCTTTTTGTTGTTGTTAGTCCTGACAGCCAATATGTTAAACTAGTAGCAGGAATTCCCCACTTTTTAGATGTTGCTCTTATCGAAAGCCCATAGTCCTCAACATCTTCCATGGCATGAGACATATCTTCTTCTGTCCATGTACTATTATTGCACTTTGTCTTTTTTCTAGAATGTTGAGAAGTTTGGACATCAACATCCATAGTCTCCGCATTGTTATCACTAGGTGGGTTGGCTGAAGTCTCACCATCATCTGAGTCAACCACTTGAAATTTCACACCCCGTGCTAAACGAGTTCTTGACATTCGGTTTGTTCTCTTGCTTTTTCTCTTTCCTGCAGCCATAATGCCTAGAGAAAAAATTATCAAATATTAGTTATTTTGTAAAGGCATGTAGTAATATATCAAGAAAAACCATCCAGACCAAGCCTTTACAAGTGATCCATGAATACAATGTTCACATCTTTCATGAAAGTTGCAGGTGTATTTGAAAGTCCAAACAAAAACACTAAACTCATAATGGCATTAGCATTTTTTATAAGATTTTTCAAAACATCTTTTCTTAATCTATAATTGACAGTGTCTGAATCTCAAATCTATCTTAAAATAGACCATTGATCTTCTTATCTACCTTGCATGAGAAACTAGTTCTTGATCATACAATAGTCTATAAAAAAATGCAAGGTACAATTATTTTTAACAATAAGTAGCTTGGTTTTCAAAATCATATGATGATTAAATCATGCACTACGAGGTTATTTGTTGGAATACAGTGCTTTATGAAAATATGTTCAAACTGTCACTTCCACTCATGTAAGTTCAGACACTTTCAACATGAAAGTATTCCAGAAACATGAACCAAGCATTTGTTCAAACATGTTTTATCAAAACTATAATTTTGATAATTCAGGAGCAAAGAACATAACTATTTTTTTCTCACATCAAACATGTTTAACAAACCATGAGGTGTATTTATTTTATTAAGGGATAACTACAATTGAATGTGCTGCTTGAATGGCAAGCAACTATGATTAGAGCAATATCAAATGCATACTTTGATTGTTCTTGTGTTCTGTTCTATTTCACCGCTGCTAGTAACTGCAACATTGTTCTAGTTTCTGTTCATGTTATGGCATCACTGCATAGTACCTAAATGCTCACTAGCTGAACCATCTTTTAGTAATATCTTTCTTTGCTAGATTACGTGTATAAGTATATTATGGGTACTAGGTATCAATATGTTTACAGAAGAAAGTAATTTCATTAATTGACTTGTTTCAACAAGAATTAATATAGGACATGTGAGGCAACTGGTTTCTTGAACAGTCATGAATATCCATAAGGACTACAATTATTTGACATGGGAGACTATATGAAAGAGCCCAAAATATGCACAAATAACTGGGTCCTCTCCCCTATCATTTCATTACTATTTTTATCATTACCGAACGTCTTTTTACTATTTTTAATTTTTTTAAATGATTTTTTTCTTCAACTAAATAAATTCAGTTCGGAAAAATTGAGGTCAGAACTTCTTCCATTAAGCCTGAAAAATCTTTTACGGCTTCACTCTACAAATGGGTACAATATATTAAGCATTGTATCCCCTTCCTCTACTCGTTTACTACATAACCGTGGACGCTTTCGAACAGAGAAGACAGATTCATTAAATTTGAGCAAACACTCGATGTTACAGAAGAAATGCTCAGGATTCAATGGAGGAAGAATTTATATGATTCTTGAAAAATGAGACATTTAATCAAAACATTTTTGACATATTTTGGGCTCTTTCATATAGTCTCCCATAATGCAGACTATATGAAAGAGCCCAAAATATGCACAAATAACTATCTCCAATAATGCACAAGTATTTAATAGATAATAGATGAAAAGATGAAAATAACTATCTCCAATAATGCAGTCTATGCTTGCAACTTTAAAAAGAAATATCAGAAGATTTTTTATAAGGAATATTGACAGGAGTATTAAGAGACTAAGTTTGATGAAAACATTTGCTACTTCTGCTTTCCCAAAAATTTGAGTTGTCTAGTAATCTCTTTACAGCTCTGAAGTCAATTTTTATAAATAATCTATTTTAATTTATATTAAAGATCTTGGCTTATATGATTGTTGTTCATGCACAACTTTGATTTCACATACAGTCTACCTGGATATCTAATATAAATTAAAATAGATTTGTAATTTATACTTTTCATATGTAAACAAATTTCCTTCTCAGATGAATATAAATTAAAATAGATGAAGGAAAAAACAACATACCTGAACAGTAAACACCAGAACAGTCTGAATCTGCAATCTGATATGTTGAGTTGTCTGGTAATCTCTTGACAGCTCTGACAGTATGCAGAGAGAATGAGAATGTATGCAGAGAGAATGTATGTAGTCTGATACAGAGAAAGTAAATGGTTTTATTGCATTGCATGTCATATGAAATTGAAATTGATTTGGTTGATCCGTGGCTTATATGAAATTGAAATTGGTTTGGTTGATCCGTGGCTTGTAAATGCTGCATTCTTATTGGATAAAATAAGATGTCAGAGATTGAAAGAGGCAATTTTAAATTTTGTCGTAGTAGTTGGTTGATATTGCTGGAATTGGTGAGTCTCAGAGCTGGTATTTGAATTTTTGCAGGTACTAGAGGCTCAACATTTATTGCTGAGAAGTATTCACAGATAGTACGAGTGATTGATAGGAGAAGTCTACACTACCAACATTTTTTGTTCAGATTTAATGAGAGATGGCAGTAGATATTGAAAATAGAGTTTTCTATATTAGTTAAGATGTGCACTAGAACTTGAAGGGATTAGCCTACTTACTAAGTAGGTAACAAGTACAAGTTTGACTATTTTGTTCATTTGTTTGGACAAAAGTGAATGTAATTTTTAATATTAGTTTTGTTATCTGTGCAGAAGTATTCTGAAGTTGTTATAAATAATATTTTATTTTGTGTCATATTCAATGTGTAATGAATGATAAATGTTTATTATTTTTTTATTGATTATTGGTAGTTGCACAGTTTTTAGTATATCTATGATTAACACAAAAATATATAAATATTGATATTTAAATGTTCAATTAATAGTTTGTATCTGTTCAATTAATACATAAAAATATCACAACAAGTATCACAACTATTAGAACGCGCTCCACTACTGGGTCCTCTCCCCTACTAACACTCTCTTCCTTGTTTTTCTAATCTGTAACTAAAGAAATCTCTATATAAGTTGTAAACCAAAGAAGTGTATATCACAGTCGTCTAAAGCCATGTCTTCATCCGAGAAATTTGGTAATTTGACTTTGTTATTTTAATGGATAAAATATATTTTTTTTATAATTTATCATTTCGTTGACGTTTGGAGTGTCTTTAATCGACTAACAAAGAAATTAAATTTATACTTTTCAAGGTGATGGAATGAATTTAAAATTTATGTATTCAATGAATTAAAATTTGTTTGCTACGAGCGAAGTACGGGCTGCCAGAAAAGAACGGGGTCTTTGGCTGGCGAAGATGCAAGTGGTGGTCGGCGGTAGGAAGGGTCGAGGCCCGGCGGACTTAGGCAGACTTCAATAAATGCCGGTGATGGCGGGTACACAGAACAAAAATCCGGTAAGAAGCCTGCGGATGGAGGCCGGAGGTAGGTACCACGGGCTGCAGGGAGAACAAAGATCCGACAGGAAAAATGAAAAGTCGTTGAGGAGATACAAAGGTCGGCAAAACAAAGAACGGCCAAACTGACGGAGAAAGTACCGACTGTCAGACAAGGCCGACACGATACTTCGAGCCCTATAGAAAGTTAATAATTCTACCAAAATGAGATCTTGTCTGTAGAAATAAATGAAGACTTTTAAATTTTTTTTAAAAGCATGAAAAATGATGAACGGTTGAGATCCGTTTAATAGCCAGCAGATTGATATGAACCATTGATTGCCATTTTTAGCTTTGTCTTCTTTAAATAAAGATACGCCTTCGGCGTAAATTATGTTTTATAATTTATTTATTTTTGGCTGTACTGGAGTTCAGAGTAGTTGTATTGGCTGTACTGGGGTTTAGAGTAGTATTTGGATACTGCAAGTACAAATAGGATAAGGTTGTGCAAGGGGTATTTGATTTCTGACCAAAGAATTTCAAGAGATTAACCATTATTTTCGCATGCACCTTGACAAAATAGGCTAGAGATAGGGTAATATTGCCTCCAACATGGGCAATGTAAAATGCTAATGTGACTTTCATGGCCAAAATCACTACAATAAGTACATAGAGACTAGAGCAACATATGAACTTGATGTGGCACCCAAGAGCATGAGCACACAATGGTGTAGGTAAGGAAACATGTCCCTAGTGGATGTGGGTTAGAAATATGTAATGTGTTAGGGAAGGCATTGTGCCCCTACTATGTATAGAACATATGGTAAGACATGTCCTGGGGATGGCATGATTCCCTTAAAAGTGTGGTTATGAAAGCCTAAGATGTATTAAAGGTAATATGATGGCCCCAAATATAAGGATGTGACTGTGTTACACCCCTAACTTTAACTATGTTTTACTTTTTACTTTAAAGTAATTAGTAGATGATTATGCATGTTTCAATGATTTGATGTTTAGTTAAAATGGCTAGAAAATCAATGTTTTCATGAGTCATGTTTATTTGACTAAAATTGACATGTGTTTAAAAGTTGTCAAGATGTGATGATCTTATGAGGATTATGAAAATGATTACTGAAACACTAATCTTGTGTTGTTGATTGCAAGTTGCATTTTGGAAATAGGTTTCCACCCTCTGAGAAAGGGAGGGAGAGCATCATCAGAGAGAAGGGAATAGCTACAAGGAATAGAACAAGTTGTCACCGTCTTAAGTCTATTTCTAGTTGCTTAATGTGAACCTAGTCGTTTTGGGGATAGTGACGTTGTCAAGGTTGAACTTTAGTTGTTTTGCGACTAAGACAATTTTATGTCAAGCACATCGCTTCTTATGTCGTAAATGAGTTTACGCTGTGACCTCAATTGCGTAATTGGTTGTTCATTTTGTTTTTTTGCCTTTTAATAGTTTGAATTGGCTTAATAAGTCGAGGAACTAATATTAACCCGATTCCTTGCAAAAGGAAGTCATTATGATTAATATCCTTGAGTTTGTTTTAAGGAGTGAATACGCTCGAGAGATGACAAAAGATCAACGTCGTCGATCGTGTGAGATTGTGTTACCAACCCTAAATTGTGGAATGATTTATCATTTATATGTGTTGTATTTGGTGATACTTTTAACGACTAAGCCAGTCACTGAGTCCACTATTTTGACAAGGCTCCTTTTATGGAGGGGCATGATATATCGATATGTTTTCTCAACTTAATTGAGAAGCTTATTGATTATTGAGATGGCATAGGTATGCCTATTCATATAAGTTTTTCTTTCTAGATAAAAAAATGGCTTTTGTTTAGCCACGACCAATAAGGTGAATGTGGCAAAAGTCTAAACTCAAAGATTATTAAAAATCTTTTTGAGATTGCAGGCATCTCACCAAGTTAGCGTGGGTTCAAACTCTATGTTTGGGCATTCCCTACATGGGAACGTGGCTCCTCGCACATAAGCCAATAAATTATCTGACTTCGAGCAACCTTTATTGTTTTTGGTCTATGGTGGAAATTTGGAAAGGTATGTAAGAGGCTTATTAATGTTTGACGACTATTCAAGTTGTAACTCAAGTGGTAAGCTCGACTCTTTTGGAGAGGAGCTCAGTTAGTTTCAAAGTGGACTTTATAGTAAAGCATTGTCTAAACTAAACCCTGGGAGGTTATGAGGAAATGCCACAAAGGCAAAATAAGTTTCTAGTATTTTTAAATTCAATGAAGATCCTCATCAAAGTCATGGCTTGCCATAAAGACGTAACCTCTATAACCGCTTCAAAGAACTAGTTTCTATAACCGTCTTTATATCAGTTTTTTTATAACTAATTCTTGCGGGCATTTTGGGGGGATCCACGAGTAAGAGTGGCAGTGGGGAATGGAAGAGAGGATGATCTGAACGATGGCTAAACCCGTGTCATGTTAATGAGAAAATTGTTCTTCTCTATCGACCTCTAGGTATATCATTTCTTATAACTGATTCTTGTGAACCCATCTTGGAAGATGGGGGGAAGAAATCAGTAACCGTTCGATAACTCTTGATAACTGTTTTACTTCTAATTTTAGAGATACTCAATTGGGAATGGATTCGGGTGGGTGGCTAAGGTTTCTTATCGCTGCTATCTAGAAGAAAAATTCAGGAACACTAATAAAAAAAATGGAAGGTCAAAGACATGAGGGTAGTTTTGTTAACGACAGAAATATTTAGAATCTAGTCATTGTAGAAAGGTGGTCGCCAAGCGAGCAAGAAAGGAAATTCATGTCAGAGGAAGAATCCTTCAATAAAACCATACTGCACAAGTTATGAGCAAGAGAAGAAGATATGAGGAGCAACTCAAATTGAGAGCATATCTAGAAGTTGGGCATGAGCTCGCTGATATTATAAGTTAAGTGACTTCTATATTCCCTTGTTGATTTTGTTTAAGAAGTACTTCGTTGGAATCTTCGAAATGTTCTTTGTAACACAAATAACGAGAAGAATAGATGTCTCTTTTGCACGTAAATCATACTATGATTATTGTAAGGTAAGAAAGTGGATATATATGTATGTCACAAATGTTTACGAACCATCCATAACCAGATAGGTTGTACGTATAATATCCTAGATGGTAGGCCATGAAAAGTTCACAAACTCCACTATTGTGTAGGAAAATCCATGGGTTGTGGAGTAGGAATCCTTTAAAAGGCTATATCATCATTTTGAATAGTGGCAGGAGAGACGAAGTAGTAGGAGAGTAACTTTGACTCTTGGGAAAACTTAGAACGGTGTTTAACATAAAGAGATTTAGTGATGAGTCCTCAGGACAGTGAGAAAGAGACCAAAATAGCTTTGTTGTCTCTTGTCGTGCACATATGTGTGTGAGAGTACTGGGCCAAGTAGTATTCTCATGAAAATGTTATCCTTGGTAAATCCTTCCAAATAGCATCCAGGCAGTGATTGGATAGGTACCCTACCTTGTAGGAAAATAGGCAGGAACCAAGACATAGTTAAATAAAATACAATGGACCTAATTCTTAGTAAAGGTTTCTTACCTTGATCTATTGATCTAAAACATGTAGTAGTCTGGGAATTAAAGCTCTCTTTCCCAAAATATTGTTAAGCTTCTAATGAAATTAAGTGTGGGAATATATGCTTCAAGTATAGTCTACCCTATAAGGGAGGATCATGTGTTAGGATACTTTGGAGTTACAAGTTTTACTTCTAAGGATCCATAAAGACTATTTAAGATAATAGAATATCTTATTTATTGGCTTCATCAAATCAATGTAGTTTGAGACAAAGTTACTGCTCTAATTATATTATGAGCACATTGAGAAAATGTCTTTATTATGGGAAGGAATTGATTCTCATTGGAGAGCTAGCATTATAACGTGAATGACCAACTTTGATAAGGGGATGTTGGGCGACCGAAACTCAACCTGTAACATGTCTTTTGTACTTGGGTTTGTTGTTATGAGTTTATAACCTATCCTTATTCGAATGTGAGTAACCTTGAGTAGACTAGGAAGTCGAAAGTAATTTATTATCTTTTACGAATCTAACCTAGAAAGGTTGAAGGATTGAAGGATTGAACTTAGTCCAAGTACTAGTTATGAGAAATAATGGTACTCATTAAGATATATATATATATATATCAATGGGAATATTCCTTGAATATTACGCTTATTCATGTTACATGAAATATGAATTTGAGAAATGTTAAGTGGTCTGGGAAAGACTAGAAGTATTTGTTCTTATGTTTTGTTACACTTATGCTACTACCTTTGGAAAATAGGGATGTGGATATTTCCATGTGTTGGGTTAGAGAAGCTAAACCCTAGTATTGAAACAAGGAGGATGTAGGAAATCTATAACTCTTATGTCAGATATGACATTGTACATATATATTTTGATTGTCAATGAAAGGTCGAGAAAACTATAGAGCAAGATAGGAAGTCTTTATAACACCTTAAGAGATTCTTCGATAATGTTGAAACTCGATTAAACACATCGAGATATTGGGTATTAAATCTTGAGAAGTAAATGGCAGGTCGTCATAAACCTTAGATACTGCAAGAATGCAATAAGGAACTTTTGAAAAGGTTTGAAATACCTAAATCTTTACATTACATGTATATCCTAGATAAGGATTAGTTCTACATCAGATTGGCTAGAATGGTTTTCTTTACAGACTAGTTGTGTCTAGAGTACCAATAGAGTAATTAAAACTTCAAATTGTGATAGTTCTAAGACGAGTTAGAAGTGTGTGTCTAGATGGCATGACCAATCAGAATGATCATACTTAGCTAGAAGGTATCTAGAGTTGTATGGTCGATTGAGTTATGTAGGACACATCACTAGGATTCAAATGGTGAAACTTGACAACTCCTTATATCTATACCCTTCGTGAAGGGACGGGGCACTACCCATTAGGTAGTGTGCGGGGGACCACTTGAGTCCGTGGTTGGCGGAAAAGCACTAGGATGATGCTCTCCCTCTGTAGCAAAAGACTCACAAAGTCTCGTGAAGATCGACATCAACATTCCAGATGCAGTGAACTCCATGTTATGGTTTATGACAATCAACCTATGAGGTAAAACTATTATTTATGCTAAGTATATCTTATGTGATATAAATGAATAGTGTAAGGGATTCTCTTGATTCTAGTTACAATTACATATGAATTCAAGTTTGAATTTATCTAGAAAAGTTATACTTTATTCTTGTGCTTAAACAAATGTTTTAATTTTATTTTTATTTTTTAAAATCTCTCTCATGTTTACTAAGTTTATTTACCTTCTAGTAAATTCTTGAGATTACTTGAGTATTAAGAAGAGGGTTGTTACACTGTGAAGGTGCACAAAGTAGAAAGGGAAGGTAAGGATGTAAGGATGTAAAAAGGTAATATCAAGTGTAATGATGGAATGCATGTTGCCCCCAATGTAAGTATGAATGTTAAGTATGTGGCAAGAATAATGTAAATAGTATAAAGGGTATGCTTTAGAAGCATAATATAGCAATGTAGGCTCAATAAATTACTCGAAAAGCATAATGTGTCAATATAAGCTCCAAATTTAAGCTATAAAGAAGCACAATATAGAAATGTAAGATCATGAGCTCAATAAAAAATCTCTAATAAGTATGTTGTATCAATGTAGGCTCAATGTGTAAGCTCTAATAAGCATAGTATAACAATGTAGGATCAAAGCAACTGCATTAATAAAAATGGAAAGATGTATGTCTCATAATAAAATAAGAATAATAGATATAGGTAAAGCAAGGTAAATGTGTAACAAGCATATGATAAAAGGGTAATAAGGTAATGAAAGCAAACAAAATGGTAAAAGCAAAGGCATAAAAGCCGAGAATGGATAAAAAGGGGAAAAGATGGACAAGAGACAAAAGTGTCTAACTATAGAAAACAAGAAAAGGGGAGGAAGTAGATGAAGCAAATATATGAAAAAGGTGTGACTATGTGTTTGAAAATGCAATTTAAGCAAAAAACATTGTAAGCTAAAGTATCCCAAGTGGGGGAGAGCAAGCATATAAATAAACATAGAAGGTGAGATGGGCATAAAATGAAAGACAAACAAGGCATAATAAAAATGGTCAAAGTGAAAAAGCAAAATGAAAAATAAAAAAGATTAAAGGTGAAAGTGAAACTATAGAGATATATGAAGATACATTATAGTGATGTTGATAACTCATTGAGTAAAATTTTTAATTGTTCCCTTTTGCGGCTTATCTAATATATCATCTTCTTCTTCCCAAGAAAAATCCTCAACTTTGTCTTCGTTTCTTTTTCTTGTTGCTTTACTTTGCTTGTCTTTTAAATTATGTGTTTTGCCTTGATATTCCTTTACACTAGGTATACCACATGATCAATGTCTTTAATAAACTTGCTCTCTTATCCATTCTTGAACTTCTTAACTTGTGATTTTTGTGGAATGATAGGCATTTGATTTGCCATAACCACTTGTATAGGTTTCCATATGGAATTTTATGCATGAAATTCAATTATTTCTATAACTTTTGCTTCTTTCTTGTGTACTTGTTGGATGCTTTCTTTCTTTGACTCTTCCTTTTCTATTTGGGTATAGGATGTTCAATTTTAGGCTTTTGTTTTTTTTTGTTTCTTCTTTTGTTTCTTTGTTTACTCTTGAAATATTTTATGAAAAACCTCTTAATATTCATATGAAGCTTCTTTTGGAGTTGGATATATATGTATCTAAAGTGGACTAACTCAAATTTGTGATTGGTTTGGCCCTATCTCTTTGAATATTTATAACACTCATAAACAAAGTTAAAACATTGGTTTACTATCAAATAAATCATTATTAAATGTTTAAAGCATGGTCTACCAAGTAATATAGAGAATCAATCCATAGTAGGGATGATATGGCATAAGATGTGTACCATTTTTTGCCCAAAGTTGTGTGGTAACATGACATAACCCAAAGTCTTGATTAACATCATAAAAAATGTGATCAGAGGAGAAATAGGAGGAGATGAAGATGTAACATTAGACCCAAAATTTCCCACAAAAGCTTGCCAATGTGATTTATCCTCATTTTTCACACTATCATTATTATTGACCATATCATTTGCTTCAACATTGTGTAACTAATATGGAAATGGAATTAAATAAATTTCTAATTTACTATTAGGCAACAAGAAATTAGTTTCCATTATCATTAACCCTTAAAATTTGATTGTTTTGTTATAAAATTGCCTTATACTTAATATATATACAAGTGTATGTGTAAGGACATTTAACCCAGTTATAGTTGTAAACGTTTTATCATTAAACACTTTAGGAAGTAACTTTTATTTGGAAATTGTGGTAACAACATGATCATGTCTTACACTCCACAAGTGCAAAGGATGCTTCTAGGATTAGATCTAATTTGAATCCCAAGTGGTTTAGGGGAAAAACCACTCTTGTAAGGAATGTGATTTATAGATTATGCAAATGGAAAATAAAATATAGTAAACCAACTATACAAGATTATACAATATTCATGTAATCACAGGTGAAATAGGAGGAGATGAAGATATAGCATTAGACCCAAAATTTCCCACAAAAGCTTGTCAATGTGATTTATCCTCATTTTTCACACTATCATCATTATTGACCATATCATTTACTTCAACATTGTGTAACGAATATGGAAATAGATTTAAATAAATTTCTAATTTACTATTAGGCAACAAGAAATTAGTTTCCATTATCATTAACCCCTTAAAGCTTGATTTTTTTGTTATAAAATTTCCTTATACTTAATATCTATGCAAGTTTGTGTGTAATGGCATTTAACTCCATGATAGTTGTAAAATGTTTTATCATTAAATGATTTAGGAAGTAGTTTATTTGCAAATTGTGGTAGCAACATGATCATGTCTTACACTCAACAAGTGCAAGGGATGCTTCTAGGATTAGATCTAATCTAAATCCCAAGTGGTTTAGGGGAAAAACCACTCTTGCAAAGAATGTGATTTACAAATTATGCAAATGGTAAATAAATTATAGTAAACCAACTATACAAGATTATACAATATTCATGTGGAAGTATTTGGCAGATACATGCTATGTAGTTTCACAAATTGAAAAAATAGGTTACAATGGATGTTTATAAAGATCGTATGAATGAACATTTTAATGACTAGAATGGGATAACACTCCAAATTGGTTTTCTTATGCCTATACAATATCTATCCTCATCTTCAATGTGAGAAATGTGTGAATATATAGAACATGTATATAGTTACAAATAAGAAATGGAAATTGTGATGATCTAATTTAAATTGTTGACCTTGCAACTACTTGTTAGTTGTGCTTCCTAATGATTGGAATTTTATTACTTGGCTAGAGTCATCCATGTCTATATCTTCTAAAGGCACCAATTGTCTATGTGAAGTTGTGCAAAGTCATGCATGGTAGCACACAATGAGCAATGTATTGTCATGCATGGGGGACACATTGTTAAAGACTTGCAAAAGGTCATGTGGTGTGGCATGTGATGAAATAATGCATGGGTTCATGCATGACAACGTGTGATGAAAATATCACATAAAGTATCATAGGTGTTTGCATAAGAGTACGAAGGATTGTAGGTGCTTGCATGACAATGTGTGAAATAATGTAGGTGTTTGCACAATGTTCATCTTGACACTACAAAAGTGTATAAGGGCATTATATGATCTAGTACAAGTGATATGCACAACTATGATGGTGCACCAGCTCCACAAAATGCCTAAGTGATGTTGTGTAAGAACACAAGAATGCAAAATATCACTACAAGTTTCATTGAGGTACCATAGAGGTGTGTATAGTATGCAAGGTGAGAAAACATGTGCAACATTGTGCATATGCATGATTTTTTATTAGTGCTTTTGTGCCAACTATGGAGTGTGCTAAAAAATTAAGTAATTCCTTAGGATATGACATTGTGAAGGTAGAACAATGACACATAAGTTGTTGAGGAAAGTCCTTTTGGTTGTGTGCTACCATGGTGTGTGTCAAATAAGGAAGATTCATATAATGTCACTAGTTCAAAGATGAGTTTTTTGGATGTGCTCTAATGGTCGACCATAATACCCTTTCAAAAATCTCAACTTATACTTTAGAGGCTCACTAGCCAAATCCCAATGTCAATGCTTCTTGAGATCCAAAAACACTTTGGAATCCTTTAAAATTGACATGGAAGGTGTGTACATGAGTGAACACAAGGATTTTAAAATAGAGACACAATTTTAGATAAAGATAAATTTCAAATTGGTTATTAATAATGGATTGATGTAGACCATTTGAGGATTTTGTCTATTAGGATTGTCCCACCCTTCATCTAGGAGATCCTTGCCACCTTTCATGAGTTTCCAACAAACAAGAGTAGCATTATCTCTTTCTTATGGATTCTCCTATGACTTGTTCTACATAAATCTCAACAAAGATTCATAGGGAGGTATCAATTTTATTGAGAGGACTTAGAATAGCGATGTAAGACCACCAACCCTTTGGATGGTAGAAGTAAAGATAAGGCCCAATGAAAGAGATTTTTAGTTGATAGTGATGGCTCTGACATATGGGTAGCACTAAGAGGACTCAAAGCAATTACATTATCAATTCTAATAGAAAAATTTAACACAAGATAATGGAAAGGGTAAAATCCTAACCACCATGCAAGAGACATTCTCCAATAATTATGTTGAGAGGTGTAACCTATAGTGATAGGTGGGGAGAGAAATATATGATGTTGTGGCTTTTTTTAAACATAAAGACATTAAATTTCAAAATATCTATTAATACTTACAAATGAAACTATTAAAAAGTTACATATAAATATAATATTTAGTACATATTTTAAAGTAAAAATATAACAAAAGAATTGTCTAAACAATTAATGGTGGCTTTTCAAAAGTATAATTAAAAGTTATATACAAAATAAATTTTTGTAATAAAAAAATGTTAGATAAAAATGAAAATTTATGTATCCACAGACACATAATTCTTAAATAAATATTTTTTCCTTTTTTATCTAATTACTTATTTATATGGATTTTCTATAATTTTTATTTTTTTAATAACTTTTTATTTAAAAAATATTATATATTTAATAACTTAACACATGAAGTCAATAATTTGTCTTGTTTTCATTTAACTTTTGAATTTTAAAATATAATAAAATAATTAGCAAAAATGTATTCTATATATATATACAAAATTAACAAACCTATCTTTAAAAAAATTATATAAAAGATATTGAGAGATATCATTTGGTAACACTTATTTTTAACTATTTTTTTAATTAAAACAAATAGACACCTCCAAAATGATATCTTTTAAATCTTTACATAGATTTTGATACTAATTTTACTTTGATATTATTTAAACTAGCACTCGCACCTAAATGAGGTTCAAGGATTACATCGATAGAAAACTATATGTGTGCTAATATACGCCGAAGGCATATCCTATTTGAGAGAGATCAACCTAGATTTTGAAATCCACAGTTGACCCCTCTCCACAACACTTGGCCAACGATTGAAAAGAGTTTAACCGTTGATCATCTTCTCTTGAACAAGACTAATTTTTGTGGGCTCCACAAGCCCGCTTTAACAAATTGGTATGACGATGACATCTTTTGTTTCTCACCGAAGAATCTAATTTGACCTCATCTACCACATTATTATGTGTTTAAGGCCACCTAGATGGTAAGAATTACAAGATTATTCCATTACGGAGAGAAACAAGGAGAAATTTTTCCTTCCTCCAACACACAAAGATGCATAATACATGCATAACTGTACTTGAGATCTTGTGTTGAGATTCTGTTAAATGATTTTCTCATTGAAGTTCGTTGAGCTTAGTTGGCTGATCAACAAATTTTTTCTTGCATTAACTGTTTATTGGTCACCGATCTTCTTGCTTTTTTCCTACACTCCAACTCTGAGTTCCTTCGTCGTAAGTCTGGTGGCGAGGCCCTAATTGTTTTCCATTGGTAGAAGCGCAAGCCTCACACAAAACTTAATGGCCTCTAGCACGAAACTCCAACCCGAGTGGCTCACAAATCTCCCCACCAATATATGCAACAGGATGTGGAGCTGCAATATTTGATTTGATAGATGTTTGACACTCAGATTTATGGTAATTAATTTGGTTAACAACAGACACTATCATGCATGTAATTGAAGGAAGATAATTTTCCACCGCCTTCTTTCTTCTACAAATAGACCTTTACTGAATAATAGTTGCATAGAGCTTATTAAAAACAAGGATAGCAAAAGAACAATTTTGAATTTGTACAGCTATGAAGAAGAAATAAGGTATTTTGTTTTGGTAATTTGCATATTTGTTTTACTATAACAACTATTACTTGTTTCCAATATTATACCTATGTTTATTTTGATATCTAAAACCACTAATCTGCTACATTCAGGAAAAATAACATTTGCACAAAGCTTATTATAAACAAGGATTGCAGAAGAACAATTTCAAATTTATTTTCAGTAATTTGTATATTTGTTTTACTGTAATTGCTCAGTTCTTGATCTCCCCAGTCTATATCTTGTCTAGCCTACAAAAGCCCACAAGAACAAATTCATACCAACAATTAGAGAAAAGGAGATTTATAAAACTCTTGACCATTAGATTTAATTAGGCCCTTCCATATATTGTTTATGAGGCTCAAATAGGTCCTCTAGAAGAAAAAGCTATGCATAGTCCTTCTCCCTTTGTGGAATTTTATAGAACCTCTGGAGTATTTATCATCCTCCATTGTCCTGATAGGCATTCTTACTTCATCCATCGTGATGTCTTTTCTAAATCCATGGCTTCTTGGCTAGAATGTTTTCTTGCAACCACTATCTCACATATTTTCTCATTCCTCTCTATACATTGGTTTACCCAATCACTA
Organism: Sequoia sempervirens; assembly: GCA_007258455.2. Classification (NCBI taxonomy): domain Eukaryota; kingdom Viridiplantae; phylum Streptophyta; class Pinopsida; order Cupressales; family Cupressaceae; genus Sequoia; species Sequoia sempervirens. The sequence continues at coordinate 187,708 of VDFB02368982.1, read as the reverse complement.
GATAAAACATTCTTTTAGAAATCAGATAAAGCTTTGCATTTTTTATCATAATCTGTAATTGCTTAGTTCTTGATCTCCCCAATCTATATCTTCTCTCTGGTGTGTTTGGCCTTAGATTTTGAAGAAGAAAAGGTTCTACACCTACTTTGAGCGAGGACATTTTAGTTCTGATTTTAACTGCTCGTGCTTTGAAATTTAAAAGTACTCTTAACTCACTTTTGACTTTCACATATACATTTAGAATGTTCATATTTTCAGGATTGTCTTGCATTCGTCCTTAGCTGAGAATGGTTGTAAATGAGATTTTTTGAATGCCCTTCTCATAGCACATGCCTCTGCTTTCATGTATACTCTGATTGATTTGCATTGCTATAAAAACATCAACATGAATTGCTTTATTGAAAGAATTCTGCTTCTACGCAGTTCCTTTTTAACAATTGTAGAGCTCAAGGTTATTTTTTGATGTCACCGTTAGGCCAGATGGCAATTTAGCAGAAGGGGCCTCTCTTGTGAAAACCTACAAGGGTTCGGTTTTTGAGGTATAAACAAGTAGTATATGTTTATTTTGATATCTAAAACCACCAATCTGCTACTTTCAGGAAGAATAATATTTGTACAGAGCTTATTAAGAACAAGGCTTGTAGAAGAACAATTTTGAATTTGTACAGGAGTTAAGAAGAAATAAGGTATTTAGTTTTGGTAATTGCCATATTTGTTTTACTGTAACAACTATTACTTTACAAATTTTTGTTTCAACATTTCAACATGAATTTTTGGTTATAGAAATTTTGAATGATACATAGTTCTGTTAGCCTCCAGACTGAATTTCTTGGTAGCTTTCCAGTTCCCCAATATTGAATGTGCATGAATTCATTCTTAAGATTTGAAGGGTTTTACTGTATTTTGTAGATGTTTTAGCTCAATGTGTATAAAATGCCTAGGGAAGGAATCCCTCTTTAGATCTTTTTCCCATCTTTGCTACAATTTTTTTTGTTTTGAAACTCATAGAGCGAGTTTATATTCATTTGGGTTTATTTATGGTAAACTTGGGATTGTTTCACTTTTTGTGGAATTTCTGAAATGGGTTTGCTTGCATGCCAGAGTGTACGAATTTTCATGCTAATTGTTGGATTGGGTTTTCTTGGGTTATTTATGGTAAACTGTGAATAGGCTTGTTACTGAAATGGGTTTACTTAGTAGTTGAGTTTAATTGTTGGAAAACTGGAGTCAATTTGTTTCTATTTAGTTGTTGTAATAATTTTTCTTGCAAGCACAATTTTTTTAATGATTATTTATTCAAAGGTGCCCTTAAAACATTATGATATACCTTAGTGTAAGTAAAATTATATATAAATCAAATATATACATCATTATAATTCTATATAAATTTTGACAGTCTATCCAAAATCTTTCCTTTCATCTGATACAATCTTCTAAAAAATTTGATTGTATTTTACAACAAAAATCTCTAAATACGGTCATACGACCATCAAATTTAAGCCCTGACTATATTACAAGCTATGAGTTCGAAGGAAACCTAGGGATTTTTATTTGACTGATATATCATCAAAGACATTAGATTTCCAAAGTTTATATTGACTAATTAAGTGTACTATTTCTGAAGTTAAATTCAAAAATGGCACATTTAATTGATATATCATTATTTTTTACCATTCTTTTTCTTAGAGTAGTTTGTGTTTTTTGTGAGTTTTGGTATTGGAGAAATAGTGTCCTAGAAGAAGAGTATACTGATACACAGGTAATCTATCTACTGTGGTTATTTATTCTGGAGCCATGGAGGTCTCTTTTAGGCTTTGAGCTTGAAACGATTATAGGAAATTAGATTATCAAATTTGTTGTAAGTGAGTATGTGGATTTGGAGTAATCAATGTGGTGTTATTTTGCTAATTTCCCATTTTCCTTTTCATTGATCCCAAGTTTGGGTGCCAAGAGAAAGGGAGGCCCGATAAGTTGAAATGGTGATGTCAGATGCCTTCATTTGAGCTACAACCTACCAATGTACATCTCCCAAAATCCATGTAGATTGTTAAAAGCTGAAATTCCGTTTGATCTGATTCTGAGGCATTCTGTATTAAATCTAAAATTTGACAGAACATCAAATTCACTTCATGCAATAAGCTAATTGTAACAACCCGTCTCTTAATACACAAGTAAACTCAAGAATTTACTAGAAGGTAAATAAACTTAGTAAACATGAGAGAGAATTTTTTTTTTTTAAAAATCATTGCGTATGCACAAGAATAAAGTATAACTTTTCTAGATAAATTCAGAACTAGAATTCACATGTAATCATAACTAGAATCAAGATAATTCCTTACAATATTCATTCATATCATAAAGGATACACTTAGCATAAATAATAGTTTTACCTCATAAGTTTTGACTGTCATAAGCCAGAATCTTGGAGTTCACTGCATCTGGAATGTTGATGTCTATCTTCACAAGCCTCAAAGATTTTATTACTATAGAGGGAGAGCATCATCTGAGTTCTTTTCCTCCAACCACAGACTCAAGTGGTCCCCTGCACACTTCCTAACTGGAAGTGACCCGACCCTTCTTGAAGAGTATAGATACAAGGAACTATCAAGTTTCTCCATCTCAGTCCTAGGGATGTATCCTACAAAACTCAATCGACCATACAACTCTAGATCCCTTCTAGCTAAGTATGATCCTTCTGATTGGTCATGCCATCTAGACACTCACCTCTGAATCATCTTGGAACTGTCTCATCCTATAGTTTACTTACTTTATTTAGTACTCTAGTCACAAACTAGTCTGTATAGAAAATCCATTCTAGCCAATCTGACTTAGATCTAATCCTTAATCTAGGATATTCATTCAATATAAAAATTTAGGTATTTCAAACCTTTTAAAAGTCCCTTATTGCATCCTTTCAATATCTAGGGTTTATGACATCTTGTCATTTTACTCTCAAGATTCAATACCCAACATCTTTGATGCGTTAAATCAAGTTTCGACATTATCGTAGAATCTCTTAAGGTATTATAAAGACTTCCTGTCTTGTTCTATGGTTTCTCAACCTTTCATTGTCAATCAATATACATGTATATATACAATGTCATATCTGACATAAGCGTTACCTATTTCCTTGTTCTCCAAAGATAATAGCATTAGTGAAGCAAAACATAAGAGCAATTACTTCTAGTCTTACCTAGATGACTCAGTATTTCTCAAATTCACATTTCATAAAACATGAAAAAGCATGATATCCAATGAATCTCCTCATTGATATATATATATATATATATATATATATATATATATATATATTAATGAGTGTCGTTACTTCTCATAGTGAGTACTTTGACTAAGTTCAATCCTTCAACCTTAATAGGTTAGATTCATAAGAGATAATAAATTGCTTCCAACTTCCTTGTCTACTCAATTTTATTCACATTCAAGTAAGGATAGGGTATAAACTCGTATGATTATCATCCTTTATATAAGTATGTCGCATATACCTATAACAATAATCTCAAGTATGATAGACATGTAGGTTGAGTTTTGGTCTCCCAACATCCCCTTCTCAAAGTTGGTTACGAAAATGATACCAAGTATTGGAATGACGAAATTCCTTTGTACACATAGTTCTAAAATAAGTTCAACAAAGGCTACAAGATCAACATCAATACATTTCAAGATCTCTCTTTCTCTTGAGAACCATGACATAAGCAACCGATGCTATCAAAGGCTATCTAGGGTTCCACACTTGTGGGTCACCCATTTCCTTAACATGTAATACAAAATTGACAAGAGGAATTCTATTTCCTACAAAGAAATCTTTTTCTATGTTGCAATCTCCTTACTTCAATATCATGATGATATTTTCTAATCTAAAAAGTCCCATGAGAGAACTAGCAAGGTTTCATCGATAGAGCTATCTTAGTCTTTAACATAGACTAAAGGGTCTATTTCCACTTTAACATAGACTAAAGGGTCTATTTCCATTTTTCTTAGTTACCCATTGCTATCTTGAAACCCAATTTCAATAATATATATAACAATACAACACAAGTATAATGCACTCTGGTTTTCTCCAAACCTCTTAGGTGCTATATAATCCCTCATTACTCTAGGAATGTGAATACATTATACAATAACCATTATTTGAATGAGGTCAATCGATTAATCCTAGAAGTTCTATTCACATATCAATAATTGCAATCCTATTGATAATCCGATGTTCACTATCTTTCATCTTAAATGAATTATGAACTCACACAAGTGCTTCCTCGATACCCTGAATATTCTAAAACATAGTTGTTAAATTCTTCAAGTCTTATCATATCTCCAATCTTGGATATTCCAAATGGGATCAAAATTTGTCTATTGCTCTCGATGAATGGGTTTCAAGCACAAGCTTGTCAAAAATTTTGTTCCTTATTCTCGTGTTTGGAAAGAAGAGCCATCTGAGTATATTTATTATTGCATAGGCACTCTAATGAGATATTCATCTCTGGTTACCGTTAACCATACTAGAAATAATTTGAACAATGACATAATGAATTAAAATATTAGTGTCGAACAGACTTTAAAGCTCAAGATGTATATCAATATACATGAGGATTCTCAACTTTACGTTTATTCAAGACTTTACACTTGTCTTGGAGACTTCATATCTCTTAGGAATTTTCCATTTTGAAATGAAGCTTAAGCTACAAGAGTTTATGGCGAACACACAGGGTAATGAGGCCAATTCATACCTGAGCAATTCTGCCAATTATACTCAGATGTTACACCTTGTTGGCTCCTCCAGCCTGTGACGGCCTTCTTGTGATACGAGACAGCATTAAGTGTCTTCCCCACTGGCCCGAGCTTCCTCCATCAGTACGCACCCGCCCATTTGAATCATATTTAGGGAACTCCATCCCTCCATGATATGTACAAAAAAAACGTATTTCTCTTTCCATGCTTCCGAAACTACCAAGCAAATTAACCTCCTCCTCGCGTAAAGCAACTTCTGTCCTTTCTAGCCTCCCCTCTTCTTGCGCTAAAAATGGGAGCTTAAAGAAACGTGGTCTCTTCCATTCCCCACTACTGCTCTTACTCATGGATCCCCCCCCCCAAAATGCTCGCAAGAATTAGTTATTCCAACTGTGTGTCGGCCTTACTACTTGAGTATACACTTAAACCTTATTTCCTCACAACTGTCGGTCATGACGTTCTTGTGCGGCAAGATCCAGATCTTTGAACTATTGACTCCTTTTCCATTCCGTTATGTTGGTGGTTAAATCTGTTTCAACCCATACACACCCAGCGAGCGGTTCGCCCACAAATACCGAGGATTATATCATGGTCTTTTTCAAAGACTTAGGGGTTATTACCCCATCTTAATTTGCATGCCTATCTTCGAGGAAACTACCTCCCTTTACCAAGGTGGCGTGAGTGGTTTCTTCCCACTCGGCCAACTACCATGATCAAAGCTCGCACAAGCATGACACTTGCAAGACTATGGTGAGCTCCAAGCTCCCATTAGTTATGATGTCCACTATATCAAAGTAATAACGCAAGATCAAAGAAAATATTAAATATCAAATTTATATAATTATATTATAATATCATAACACGCATCCCCAAGATGCATACGAATATTAATATAACAAAGATGACATCTTATTCAACGTCACAAAGAGGATCATCAATAATAAACGCTTAAAGATTGGCATATATAAATGACAAATCATTTAGAAATTAAGAGTTGGTAACACAATCTTACATGATGGACGACATTGATCTATTTGTCATCTCTCGACGTATTCACCCTAAAAATGAACTCATGGATGATCATCCTAATGACTTTCCTTTTCAAGGAATCAACTATAATATTAGTTCCTCGAATTATTAAGCCAATTCAAACTATTATAAAGATAAAGACAATAATGAACAACCAGTTAAGCAATTGAGGTCACAACATAAACTCATATATGACATAAGAAGTGACATGATCGACATAAAGTATTCTCAATTGCAAAACAACTAATGTTCAACCTTGATGACGTCACTAACCCCCAAACGACTAGGTTGACGTTAAACAACTTGAAATAGATTTAAACGACATCGACAAATTGTTGAGTCAAGACATAAACTTAAACTAGAAGGGTCGAGAATCACTTACCCTACTCAACTAGGTTCGCCATTTTGCATCAACAATAGACCTAAGATGGCAACAACCTGTTATTTTTCTTGTATCTATATCCTTCTCTCTGATGATGCTCTCCCTCCTTTTCTCGGAGGCGGAAACCTGATTCCTGAATGCAACTTTCCATCACCAACTAAATATTAGAGTATTAATAATCATTTCATAATCCTCATGAAGTCATCACATCTTGACAACTTTTAAACACATGACAATTTTAGTGAAATAAACATAACTCAAGAAAACATTGATTTCTCCAAACATTTTTCCTAAACATCTAATCATTGAATCATGCGTAATCATCTACTAATTACTTCAAAAGTAAAAATTAAAACAGAGTTAAAGTTAGGGATGTAACACTAATACAGACAAGGAATTACCTAATTAGATGTAGATTAGGCGTCCATTTGCTAATGAATTTTAAATGAAATAAGTCAAACAAACAAAAAGCCTAAAAGTTTTTCTTAAATTGTTGTTTCTGTATTTTGATGTCAGAAAATTCAAAATAGTAATACATAACAAGTAAAATATATGCCAATTAGCAACAAGAAACAAATCAATGCTCTTGTGGGCACTGATTGATATGGACAAGGTAGCAAAATTATTATTATAAGTAGATGCTATTTACCATATGAAAGGGTTGGATATGAAAGATGTATAAATTTCAATTTCTTTAGTTTGAAGATTGTAAATGGTTTAAAATTACTAGTCATGCAAGTTATATTTAGATGATAATTTGGTATATAATTTAATTATTCATGATAAATAGATCACACTAACTTTACAAGCATGACAAATTTTTCAATTGACTTTAATTTTTCTTATTTTTACATCTTTTAGTTACTTTAGTTGCAGTCAAATGTCTTAAAATTAGAGTTCTAATTTACTTTACTTGTAATCGCCTAACTTCACCTCCTTCACAAAATTAGGATGGAACATCCACAAATTTAGTAGATCTCTCTAACAAAATCACTAGTACTTGCTTTGACAATTTGCAAAAGATACAAATAGTTGTTCGAAATATACAAAAAGTCCAACGTTATGAGGTGCAAGCAATGGAAGGGACATTGCATGAATTCCACTACATTTGTGACAAGCTAGCTGCATTTTGTTCATTTCTACGAGAAATGCACGCTAACGAGATGTACGAAATGGGTGGAGTGCTACACATTAAACGTGCTTTTCATAACTATATAAACAATGCTTGAAGAGCCTTTGTTCTTGAAATGTGTACATAGTGCATTGTTGTAATGTGAATAAGAGCACTCACAATCATGAATAGTGTCTTACTTTTTTTATTGTAACTCCTACTTCATATGGTGGAACACTATGGCACAGCTTCACAACAGTGGTAACTTTGACCAAAATATTTCAACAAGTTGGTGATGCTCCTTCCCAAATAGCTTTTTGTGCACTTCTCTCAAATCTATGGAAGCCTACACAAGACTGGCAAGTTCTAATGTCACACTTAAGTTCATCACTTAGCACTAAAGAAAACTTTGTTTTCTTATCTGCCATACACCTTTTTGCAACAAATGAAATAGTGTTACTACACAACAAACGTATGTTGTTGTCTTTGGCAACGCCTGTTGCCCTTTCCACTGCAGAGCAACTCAAAGGGTTAGCATACACATATCTAGATGAGCAGCAACTTCAAGCTCATATTTTGTTGTCTATTGGCCAAGAGGTCATGTTATGCTCTAACATTTGGGTAGAAACAGGGCTCGTCAATGGCGCACTTGGTCAAGTAAAAGCAATTGTATACAATGAAGGTGAAAAACCACCTTAGCTACCCTTATTTGTTGTTGTTCAATTCAAAAATTACATTGGACCGCCTTGGGACCATAACTATCCAAACAATGTCCCCATAACCCCACTAAACCGTGGGCTTCGCCGTCAAATTCCACTTAGAATGTCATGGGCATTGACAATACACAAGTCACAAGGATTAACGCTTCCAAGGGCCACAATAGACATTGGCAACATTGACCGGCAAGGCCTGACATTCATTGTTATTTCACGAGTACCTGATCTACAAAGTCTTCGCATACACCCATTCTTCACATTCCAACGATATGCACGCATGCAACAAAGCCCATATGTTGCACGCCAAAAAAATGAAGAGAATCAATTGAAAGCAATGTCAATCTCAAACTCCTCAGAGACTTGAAGTGCATTTCACCTACTACAAGTATGTTACTTTCTTATTTATTTGACAAACAATATTTATATAGTTGAGGAAATGTAAATTATATAATTGACTTAATGTAAATTATATCTCTCCTTCTCCTTTACTGGAGGTTCCTCGATTCTGATTAAATAAGACCTACAAACTACTCTTAACAAAGGTAACTACATTATTTTTTGGAAATTCAACTTCAACATTCTCTTTTCTATTAAATGTTTTTACAATACTAACCAGATCTTTTTTTTTATTATAGATACATTGGACTTCAATGTGACAGTTCCACATTTTCACAAACAATTGTATTCAACTACATCCATTTTTGTAATGCGAAATAAAAAATCAATAAAAAAAGAAAGAATTTTATCATTCTATATATTTCCTTTTTCTACATTTTTCTATGGCATTAAATTACATTTAAGTTATTTTATTTCATGTGTTCTTCTAATATGTTACATATATACAATATGGCTAATAATAATCTGCATTATGTTTTTCCCATTTCAAAACTTTTTAGATTGTAAGAATTATTCTATATTTCAACCAATACGACTACACAAAAACAAATATACCCATATAATTTTTCGGCGTACCCCATTGCACACCAAAAGTGCAATAGCTAGTATGTTAGAGAGTATGTGTTTGTGTATGGGTGTGTATGGATGTCATGTGCTACAAATTCTAGTTGTGTGTGGTTGGATTAAACAATGAATAGGGGAGAGGGGCCCATAGTGGAGCACCCTAACTTAGTGTTTCTCAAAATCCCCCAATTTTGTACAATAGTTTATTTGACAACTCACGTGCTTCTATATTTCGTTTTAGGGCCACATCATCAATATGATGCCACATCAACATAATTAAGCATTCTCTGCTGGAAAGCCGTGCGAAGTAAGCACCCTCCGCGGAGCAAGCATTTGGTGCCCTGTACATCGTGGTTAACAACTCGGGCATTGTCGACCCCAAATGGACACCCCTGGTGGACACCTCGGAAGAATTGTGGGAGTCTATCTTGAATGTAAACTGTAAGGGAGCCTTCCTCTGCTCCAGGGAAGCCGCCAACAGAGTTGTCAAAGGCGTCGGGGGTCGCATTATAAACATAACCTCATCAATTGTGGCGACACTGACGCCTGGAAATGCAGCCTACGGGGCCAGCAAGGTCGCCGTGGAGACCATGACCAAAATATTGGCCAAGGAATTGAGGGGCACCAAGATTGCTGCGAATTCCGTGGCCCCGGGGTCGGTGGCCACAGACATGTTGTTTACAGCAAATAACTACGACGCCATCCATCGCGCTGCGGAGGCAGCCCCACTTGAACGAATGGGAGAGGTGAGTGATGTGGCGCCAGTCGTGGCATTCCTGGCCAGCGATGAAGGAGAGTGGGTTAATGCTCAGGTTGTTCGGGTCAACGGTGGCTCTGTATAAACCCTAAAGGTGTAAACATTTGTGCTTCGATGTGCTTCTAAGCTGTTTTTATTTAGTTATAAGAATTATTGATTTATTCAATGCTATTACTGATATGGGAAAAGCATCAACTATTTTAAGGTTATTTGTCTTAATACTGCTATGGCTCAATGGTGTTTAATCATAGAGTTTTCCTAATCAAATAAAGCTTATTTAGCTTGTTATCTTATTTATAAAACCTTCAACAAGTGTTGTCTTATGGACTATTCATTGTAGAGTTCCCAAGTACATTCATTCATTTAGATGATTTTTTTTCAACAGTGTATCAATTTCTATGATGTTTTATAAGATTCACTTTATCTTATTGTAAAGGAAAATAAAGTTCTCTTATGGTTTACTTAGGCTAATTAAATAGATGGAACTAATTAAACATAATTCAACCTAGATTAATTAATGATTGCTAGGATTGATAAATCTAATAAATTGCAACGACTATTGTCAGAAAGTAAATGCAATAGATGTAATTACTTAAATCTATGATCGAAGAATGGGTGTTGATGATGATTTTTTTGGAATTTGATTGATGTCTACTTGGAAAAAGATGGCTTGTTTTTCAATAAATGCCTACTAATCTATGTTGGATAAGTGCTTTAAAGTAAAGTTTGTAGGCCTAAGCCAAGATTATAGATTCATCCTCTAAGCACAAACTCCACCCTACATAATGCAAAGTTCTACTTTGATGCTTGCTCAAATGATTTGTGCCTACTATGCTCCTTTTAGAAATTTGAGGGTTGACAATACTTAGAAATACCTTGAAGGGCTATCATTATGTTACGAGGAGACATTCTCCTTAGTCAACTTGTGACAATGCATAAAAAAATTTAAACACAACAAGCAATGTCCTATGAATGATATATGCATTTGACACCAGATCAAAATGCTGATATTGATTATTCCTTCATTGCTCTAGAATGAGAGAAGAATTTGTGAATTATAAATTATTAGAATCAAAACATTGAATGCCTTTAAATACTACCATATGGAAACAAATTTCACAAAATATATACTTAGTCAACTAAGAGTGGGAAAATAAATGGCGTCAAGTGGCCAAATTTTGAATTTGAATTTATAGAAAAGAAAGGGTCAAGTTTACAACCACAATATTAACCCCACAATCACAAAAATGATCTTGGGTGCATAATCAAAAGTAGGTGGCTGATGGCTATATGTGAATCCCATCACTACAAAAATGATCTTGAATGGATAAATGGAGAAAACCATGTGACTAACAACTATTTAGAGGTAGGTGTATAGCTAGGTTCAATAAATGTATGGATGGTATAAATGTATAAGAGTTTGTACAAGGATAAGGAGGGGGTTAAGTGCAAGGGAATGTGTGGGCATTGTTAGCCTATTTTGCTCTTTGGTTTAAATATGCACTAACATGGGTGTTCTTGAAGCTGTAAGGTCAGTCAAACTCTCATTCAAAGCCTTCAAGGTCCCTCTAAGGTGAAAATATAATAAATGCATGTCTATTTATAGGTCTTTAAGTCATATTTTTACCTTTTATAAAGGTTTTAGCATTTGTTAGGATTTCTAAAATACCTTGACCTTGTATAAAAGCCTTGTCTTGTCAACTGTAAAATACCTTAATTTTTTCAAAAGGCTACGTATATGCAATAGGAGGAGTCCATATTTCAAGAGGAGTATAATTTTAATCAAAACAAATCAACCTCTTTTAGGGTTTTTAGCATTTAACAGTTCTTCATAATAGTTTGTAAACTTTCTATGGTGGCCAAGGTTGTTTCAAAGTTTAGTAGAAGACAGAGGGAAACTTGTGTTAGTTTCAACTGTCTTATGTTCATATTTAGGGATGAAGGATGCAAATCATATTATTCTCATAGTTGTTTACCAGTTTCAACACCATGATGACCTGTTGCAAGGTAGTTGTACATGAGAAACACATTCATAATAAAGGAAAAGAGTGTGGACAAGCTTTTGTAGCCCAAGAGATCACCATTTTCGGCCCATGTGAGAACATGCACATGGAGTTCAATGAAGGGGCAGGTCTATTTTCTCTATTGCAACCCTCTCAAGCTTGTAATTATATACCAAATTCATCATGTGAAGTATGCATCCTAGGTGTATCACCTCACCTTGCAATTCTTAGAGAAGCTTATTGTATTAACGTGTATGTCTGCATAGTATAAGAAGCTTGAAGATCCATATGTCCACCTAATGTGAGAGTCATTATTTAGGTTCCCTATCATAGTGAGGTCAAAAGAGGACTATGTATTAAACCCTTTCCAATGTCCTTGCCTGTTGAGCTTTCGTTTACAACATTTGATATATGACTATCCTTTTGGTGTGAGTTTCATGTTATTGTGAAGGTTGGATGTAAAATCTATTGTTTCAGTCATTGTGGAAGCTCTCTGCAAGTTCTTGAAACAATCTCAATCATTTCTCAAGATCTTACCAAGTATCATGGAAGCCATGTGTCCTTGTCTACTATCAAAACCTTTTCGCTCAGTGACAAATCTTGATATATCATCTCTGTAACCACAAACACAAAACAGTATGACAGTGAGAATACCAGTTGGAAGCATACACACCTATAGGTAATAATGTAAAGTCAGAGATATCAGGGGAGTCCAAAGGCCTAGATCCCAAGAGCCTATTCATTGCCTTGAGAAGACAATACACCTATGAATGAGAAGTTGGCACATGTGTTACAAGATTTGTTAAGGGTTTGTTCTTCACAAGCTCTACTTTAAACCCTGAATATCATAGTGCATAATGGAGAGTGTACAAATATTTAAGTTAGTGAGTAGGCATCATCAAAGGACTGTCATCAAAAGGATGACAATCTAAGAAGTCATAATGGACAATCGTTACCCTCAAAGACCTAGAGAACATTCATGATGATAGTGGACAACAAGCTAACACGAGAAGACATTTAGTACCTTTTCACCTGTAGATAACACTGAAGTCGTATTATGATGTAACTCTGAGATGTTGATAGATGAGTTAGAATATGAACATAAATCTAATGGGCAAGAAAATGATAAATTCCTAACAGTCATAGTCCATGAAAGAAAAAATCCCCCTTGAAGTCCTAAACAAAACCCTTGACAAGGATACAGAGACAATGAAGATAAAGAAAAGGTTCATGAGTCAGTGAAGGTTTGTGAAGAGGTTAGTATAGTAGTGCCCTCAATTTTCTATGACAATCATAATAAAGAGAATAGAGAAAATAAATGCACAAGCATGGAGGAGACATTGATCTATTTGAAAAATCTTGAGTACAGTCATAACAAGATGAAACCATGAGCATGTAGGCAAGGTACAATGAGAAGATTAATAAGACCTATATATCCTTAGTAGAGGGAGGACAATCATGGTAGGGAGATGAAAGCAAGAGTATAGGAGACCATGGAAGGACAACATATGGTGTGGAATGACAATATTTATGAAGACATGGATGGGAAAGACCTTAAGAAGAGTAGAAACCATAAACATCACAGTATATTGACCTTAAGAAACCTAGAGGATACTGGTATCATTGGGATCATGAAGACTACTCATATGAGCGAAGGACAGGTTAGAGTATGATAAACCTAGTAGGGTATAATAGTGGCATGCTAAATGAAATAGAGGCATTTTGAAATGAGCTCTCATCTCATGAAATGGAAGTCTTGTGGCAGAGAGAAGAGCATTGACAAAGGATTCTAAACACTTCAATTAACATGATAATCAAGGACGATTAAGTATGAAGTCTTTTAAATGGACATGACAGTAATAGAGGATAGTATTTGCAATTACCAACACCTTAAGACCTCAAAAGTATTGTGAGTGAGCTTGTGGTTAAGATGAACTAAGGTATAAAGGACAGTGAAAAAGCATAAACATGACAAGTAACAAAGTTAAGAACAAAGGACGAAAATGAGGTCAACTATGCATGGCAGTCAATACTAACAAAGAGATATGAGTGTAAAGCCATGCAAATAACAGTGAAGAGCCTTATCCCATGCCACAAATTTATGTTTTCTCTTAAAGCATTAAGAACATGTCCTATGATCATGCTAACAACAATATCAAGGTAATAATGAAAAGTTAGGAGTCAGATATCAACCAAATACACCTATACGGGAAGTTCTAACAACAAACAAGACAAAAAGCAGTTGAAAATGTCAACATTCTTTTAACCAACGCCTTGCTAGATCTTTTTGTGGAGTCGGAAGTAGTTTCTACGCACCCAAATGAGGTCAAATCGCCAAGTCAAAGCATGAAGTATCATTAGAGGTCTTTAAGTCTGTCCTACTTTCTCTCCAATGTAGGATGAAGAAATAGGATGCCTAGTTTCATTTGGAGTTAGTTTTAGCAATTTTTGACCAAGTGTTGTAATATGAAAACAATTCTTTCTGGTCTTATGACATTGTAACTCATATGGAGTTCTTTTAGCTCTTCTATTATGTATCGTAATTCAAAAAGGGACGTTCTTTTTGATAGAATGATTAATCTTTTAACTCATTTTTTGAGAAAAGAAAAACATTTCCACGTTTATTTTGTTGTGTACATATTTTTCATAAATAAAAGATATTTTTTTCTTCAAAGGATTTTTTTGTGTGTATAAAATGAGTGATTTATGTGACTTTTGTGATCTTATATATGAAATTCTTGTGTCTCACTTTTATATACCCTTCAAACATAGATAATACATATATTGTGCATGTCATAGGCTATGTTGCTACTTTATAAGGGTGTTAGTTGTGAAAATGCATCATTTCCTTCTAAAATAATGAATATACAAACCTCCCTATGAAATTGATGCATGGATTTGTCAAAAACCTTGAGTTGTCAAAAACCTTGAGTTGTGTAGGAAAACAACTTAGTTTTTGATAAAACTATCTAGAAATAACAACATAGGTCTTAGTATCAATTTAGTGTATCACCTCATTAGAGTTTAGGTTTCATTTCAAGTCATTCTCCATTCTTTTTCTCAACAAAAGCAATAGCATAGGTTTAATTAGGTGAAGTTCCAACGAACCAACCCTCTCTAGAGGTTGACTTCTAACTATCAAATCCCACACTTTGAGGGGTCTTCCCATGCGTCACTAGATAGTCGAGTTGATAACTCAACAAGGGTGCATATCCAAGTGACAACAGGTATATAGATTGCTAAAAGTATAGGGGAATGGTGTTTTCTTAAAATGGAACAAAATTAAATGGGAAATGGAATGACTCTTGAAATTTCACCTTCATATTTTACCATGAATCGTAGAGTGATCATGCATCTTAAAGTATTTAGCACTCACATACATGTAGATAAAGTAAATATTCAAAATCAAAAGACACAAAAGGGGGATCCACAATAAAGCAATGGACCCTACAAGATGCCATCATGTCCTTTAGTATGTGCTCTACTTTGAAACATGTAAAACACCTGAAAAATATGTAATGAGCAACTTTTTCTCAAAAAGAAAATTAGATACAAAATAGGAGCTTGCCAACTATTTAGGAAATAGGAACAATAAGAAATGAATAAAGATAGGAAATATTGTCTATTCAGAAGATAGTAATAGTGTGTTTGGCATGGTAGCCACGACATACAATGTGTATGGAGTGCAAGACATGTAATTTCATAATTCTTTGTTTGGTCACAATAATGAGTTTGTGTAGTGCTTGTCACTTCCTAAAAACTTAACAAAGAAGTGTTAGTGACAATATTGCCCCTTTTCAACCAATTGTATCCATAGGATATAAGGAATTGAAGGAGAGGGAAAATCATATATGAAAGTAAACATAATATATTCATATGCATGTTGGTATGTGAATCATGTAAATTAATAAATACAATAAATGCATTGTGTGATAAGCTTGTGTAACATCTAGAATGATAAAGCATGTTCAACATAAATAGGCTGGAGATAGGGTAATGCTGCCCCCAAAATGGGCCATGTAGAATGCTAATATATTTTTCAATGGCCAAAACCACTAGCATAAATAAATAGAGACTAGAGCATCATATGACCCTAATGTGGCACTCATAAGCATGAGCACACAATGGTGTAAGTGAGCCAATAAATCTCTAGTGGATGTGGATAAGAAATATTTATTAGGTGGGGGAAGGCATGATGCTCCCAATATGTAAGAAACATATGGTAAGACATGTCATGGGGGGTGACATGCTTCCTTAAAAGTGTGGTTATGAAAGACTAAGATATAATAAAGGAAAGATGATGGCCCAACATGTAAGAATGTGACCATGAAGGTGCATAGACTAGAAAGGGAAGGTAAGATACCTACAATATAAGGATGTAGCATGGTAATATTAATTGTAATGAGGGAAGACATGTTGCCCCCAATGTAAGTATAAGTACTAAGGATATGGCAAGAGGAATGCAAATTGTATAAAAGGTATGCTTTAGAAGCATAGAATAGCAATGTAGGCTCAATAAGTGACTCTAAAAGCATGATGTATCAATATAGGCTCCAAATATAAGTTATAATTAAGCATGGTCTAGAAATGTACAATCATAAGTGATAATAAAAGTAAGATGTATCAATATAGGCTCGATAAATAATCTCAAATAAGTATGGTGTATCAATGTAGGCTCAATGTGTAAGCTCTAATAAGCATAGTATAACAATGTAGGATCAAAGCATGTGCATCAATAAACAATGGAAAGATATGGGCCTCATAGTAAAATAGGAAACACAATAGATATAGGTAAAGCCAAGTAAATGTGTAACAGGCATACGATGAAAGGGTAATAAGGTAATAAAAGAAATCAAAATGGTAAAAGAAAAGGTATAAAAGGCAAGATTGGATAAAAAGGGAAAAAGTTGGGCTAAGGCGCCTATAATAACTATAGATCATATGATACCAAAGCAAAGGTGTAGTTGGTGAAGAAATACCTCATATAATATATTGTCTATCTTTACCCAATAACTTTGGCCCTATGAAGCTCATCTAATCAATGATGATGTATTTTGTGTATTTCATGTCTTCTTGAAATATTGTGAATGACTAGCCCTTTAATAGTTGAATTTCTTTTATTGAAATCTTGAGGGTTTAAATTATAGTTAAGTCATGTATTTTAAATACATCAAATTCCTATAGGAGTGACAATGAGTGGCATTTGTTTATGTGATATTAAACTTTGAAATGCATTCTTTATGAAATGAACCAAGTTTAATTTTCCAATGCTTGTGGTTCATTGAATAATCATTTACAATGGTTGCTTTAATAAATTATATTTATAGTGTTATGTAATTATTCTAAGTGCTAGTTATCATTTTGATGACAGTGCATAATTTGAGTCATTTATATTTAAGGGGAATCATCTTGTAAGGAAATTTTATTTGTATTTTTTAATTGAAGTGTAGTGTCATATAAATATGGGGGTACACTATGTTCATTCCATTTGTTGTTGATGTCAAATCAGATTTTCCAAGCATTTCAACTTCAGTTAGATCAACATTGTTTGTAAGGTCTATTTGGGATAATAAATCACATTCATTCATTTCTATTGTATTTCTTGTCTCTATTTTGTTATGAGTATCTTTATCCTATTCCTAGTATTCCTCAATTTTAATTGTGTGATCAATATTTCATACATAGTATTTGTTTGTATTCATTTTTTCCCAACTTGTCATTATTCCATCTTTGTTGAGATCTAGACATGTCCACATGTCACAAAAATACTTGTAGAGAAGAAGTTCACTCCAACAACACATTTTGAAATGTTCAAAATCTTCTTTTGGAATAGTTTTCAATTGGGTAAAGACATTGACAGTTAGATTTTATTTCCTCTCATTCCACTTGCCTCATTTGTAGTAAGGAACATATGAGAAGGATTTTACATATGTTCAATTTGGGTTATTATTTCTAGTTGAGGAGGGCATTGCATGTAGCTATGTAAATAGATAGACTAAAATTTATTTTTACTTATAGTTCTTATTAGTTGATGAAATATTTTCTAGCCCAACATTCAATGATATAAAATATCAATTGTAAATTACAAGAGGTGATTTGGAGCATATAGCATATTTCTTCTACTCTTATATCACTCTATACAACATTCTTTGTCATAATTTTTTTATATGCCATTAAAGTCTAGTCTTCAAATCTTTGATGTGTACATATTATGTTAGCATATTAACACTACTCTCTTTTTCCTCGTTACTTCAAATGCATATTTGGTAATATATTTTACAAGTATTCATGAAATGATGGGTTGGTAACCTATATTAGCTCTTCATATTTTGAAATCGTCTTGAGCTTGTGTGTGTTTAACTTGTCATCATTTCTTGTAAGTTCATAAGTTCCTTTCCAACATCATCACATGATAAGGGATAGTTAATGTGATATTTCTATGGAGCTCTATTTCAACATTCTACATTTTGAACCTTCATACATAGACTTGTTCCCTCACTAATTTTTGTGTCCCTTTACATATTACTAATGATCTCTTCATAATCAATAGATATTGTTGGAGAAGATATCATTTATATTTAGCAAGCATGGATCATCAAGCAAAGATGGTTGTCTTGTACTTTTTAGATGGTGTACAAGGGTTCCATGTAGTGACATATTTGTCAAAGAATTTCCTTTCTCTTTCTACTTTTGTATTATTTTCCCAATCAACTTAGTCCTTGTTTTGTGAATTTTGAAGCCAAAGGAATCCATGTACATGTACTCACCCTCAAAAATTTCCATTCATACATATACCAATAATGTTTTGTACAAAGGACCTTTTTTATGACCTCCTCACAAAAGATTGTAAAACATTGATGTTAATATATGTATGTGATATATAGGTTATTAATTATGTTATCTATGTGGTTTTTATTGGTTTGTGTTATAGATGTTATGTCAATTGTAAACATTTACATTGCAAATCTATCCATTTTGTATCTAAAACACTAAATGTGAATAATAGAGTAGGTGGTCCTATTTGGATATCAGATTCAATAGCTCGCCATGATACTTGCTCCCACAAGACAAAATGCATTGGTTATTCAACCATTGTGTGTCAAACAAATGTTGTAAATGGAGATGAATATTTTCAATAATTATCAGTCTGCTATCTTTTGTAATTTTCTTGATAAATATCGTAACAAGTCCTTGGCTACAATGACATATCATTAGATTCAAGATAAAATGTCAAAATATTAGATACCTTACAAGTAAGTAATTGGAGGTTATTAATAAGATAGGATGTATTGGATATAATATCTTGATCCATGTGTTGTTTTCTTTATTTAAGGGTACAATATTATTTTTAGTTTTCACATGTTTGAATTGATATTTTTAATCAAGCAAAGACACACAACTTAATTGTCCAAATTCTAAAGTCAACATATAAGACTTTATTAGTTCCAAATATATGACAAATCAAAATTTAAAAATAAATCTAATACATACTTCCAATTTGAGAGAGAAAGTTACGGACATTGTAGACTCCAATCAAGTAAAAATGATTGAATGGTGCTCAACATCATAAAAAATACTTTAATTTAATTAATGACAAAAAAAATATTAAAATCATAAGAAAATTGACTTTAATCCTCTAGGAAAATTCATTGCCAACAATTCACCGCCACAAAAAATTCACCGCCAAGTAAAATTCACCGCCAACAATTCATCGCGAGGAAAATCAACCGCATTAATATTTTTTAATATATATTTCAAAAACTTTGATTTTATTAAAAATATTAATGCAATTAGTTAATTTTCCACTGCAGTGAATTGTTGGCGGTAAATTTTTCGTCGATAATTTTTTCGTGGCGATGAATTGTTGATGGTGAAATTTCCTTGGGTGAATTGTTGATGATGAATTTACTATATTTCATATACATATACATATATAATATTCATTCTTCTACTTACGATTATATTTTAATTTTAAAGTAATACATTCTCTTTCAATATTTCAAAAATTAAAGATATAACATATCTTCATAATTTGTAATACTCAATAGAAGGTATACAACCACACCATGGTTTATGACTAACATTGTAAAAATAAATATATCGATGGCTTTATGATAGTTACACCCTTTCCTAATTCACTCTAGTTCACAAAATTTATTTTTAGATTTTAGTTTTTATTCTTTTATTTGACCTTATGTTCAAAATACTAATTCCCTTTATAGTGTTTTAGAAATGTATGAGAATAAATTTTGATACTTTAAATAAGTTGTAAGAGTTGTGTGAATGTAATGAGAATAGTCTTACCTTTCAATTTTTTATAAAGAAATATTTATTTTAATTAACAAATATCTATAATAAATTTTAAATTTAAACAATGTAATTGTATATATTGTTTCAAACATGTATCTTATAGTTTCAATTAAGGGTAGATGCAAGAAGTTGAGTCCACTTAAGGTGGAAGTTTCGGCCTTAGAAAAAATGCTGAAATTGAGCTCAGGAAAATGAGACCCTGATTTTAATAATTGGGATCTCGTTTAGGTTTAGGGTCCCAAGCCTAAAATTAAAAGGAGATCCCAATTTTTAAAAATGGAGATCTCATTTAGTTTTGGTGTGCCGAACCATCCTAAAGGAAACAGGATCCCGATTTTTAGAAAATGGGATCCCAATTTCTACGAATCGAGATCCCATTTTCTAAAAAATTGGGATTTTGTTTCCTAAAGGTATTTATTTTTTAAAAAACCAATGTGGCATCATTTTTCACTGCAGCAGTTTGAGATCTCGGTTGAGCCAGTGCGACAATAACCTCCAAGTAAGTGATTCCACCATTTTCTATGCATTTTTTTTTCAATTTTTTTATTATTAGTATGAATCTAGGTTTTTTTTTGCATTTTTTGTATTTGTATTGTGTTTTTTATTTCAATCCACCTGCAAAGAATTGAAACCCTCCTTAGTTGAAATGAAACAAAAAACATCAATAAAACCTCGACTAATTGAAATCAAACAAAAAAATTGACCTTAAATTGAAATCAAACATTAAAATCAACTCTGAACCCTAATCAAACAAAAAAACTTATGTTTCAACCCTAAATTGAAATCAAACAAAAAAAAATGCCTTTTGAAAACCAAGAAATTTTCAAGGTTTAATTTGCATTGCTTTGTGTTTTAAATCTTGATTGCTTGAATATTTCAAAATGAAAAAAATCATTTGCATTGCTTTATATTTTAAATGTGATTGTTTGAAAATTTTAAGATGGAAAAAATTCATTTGCATTGCTTTATGTTTTAAATCTATATGGTTCAATATTTCAATTTCTGAAAATATTATTTCATTTGCATATTAATACCTACTCTCTAACATATTAACATACATAGAGTTTTCTACCAGAGTAATCCTTGAACCTCCTTTATGATTTAGGTTTAAAAAACTCACAAGGCAATTCAAAATCAAACAAATCAATATTCATTTTTTGGCATGAACTCTCAATAACTTTCCAAAATAGAAAAATTATAAATGTGCAAAATTTTCCACCCATAAACATTCAAGAATTTATAATCTTTTCCTCATCCAAATCACCTCAAACATTAACATGATGTTTTATTAACACTAACTCAAGCCATGCTCAAAATTGAAAAAGCCAATTACAAATTATGGTGACATGAAATAAATTTCTCTACCACAAATTGATAACTATAAACTAATAAATAATAAATAACTAAACTAAGATCACTTTTCTAAAATGATGCAAGATTAGGTCACATTGCCTAGGGATGCTCCTACATAAATGTTGCATAATTTATGTAAAGATCACTAGATGCATTAAGTAGTAGACTAAACTATAGACTAGAGCCTTCCTATTAAAGAAATAAGACCAAAAGTATATTCATCAAACAACTTGGTTTCCTTCAAAATAACTACATCTGTAAGGGAAGATATGAGGAAGTTAAAAACCACCTTCCTCTTGTTAGGGGTATTAAGGCCTCAAACATTTCAAGAGAGGCTTCTCATGGAAGGGGAAGATGAAGGCTTCTCATGATAAGATCGTACAAGATTATAATATGAATGATATTTCATGAGAGGGTGATCAATCAAAACAAGAGCTATCCCAATCAACTGTTCAACAAGAAAATGTTGTCCTATGAAGAAAAAATGGTTTGCTAAATGATTCAATGCCATTGTACAGTATGAGTATAATTAAAAGGCTCTACATGACACATCATTTACATTCCTTCATGAACACTAACTTTTTCAATAACTTGCAATTCCATTATTCTAAGGGCCACCCAAGCAAGTCAACATTTTTAGGTTCTAGTTGTTATCACGCTCAAAATGAAGAACCCCAATGTTGTTTAACAATTCAATAAATGATTTTCTCTAAATATAGGCATTTCTATAAATTCAAGGGTAGACCATAGATACTATCCTAAATTGTCAAAAGTGGGTTAATATAGGGAGAATTTAGCACTATACATTACATAGAACATAATATTAGGTGTGATGGATCCCAAAGTGATAGGTAAAGTAATTAAAAACCATAAATTTCATTGAACACATTGTCAAATTCTTCGATGATAAGTTAAAATTGCGGTTACTACAAAGCTTTTATGTTTTAGCTTGCTACCCTACCTTCCCCTAATAAATTGTGTAAGGTATTTGGAAGGAACTCATTTTGGAAGCCTTTTATGTTTCAATTTATGCAACTAACATTGTAGTTATATCATGAGTAGCTCAACCAATAAGAATTTTACAGAACATTGCAACCTTTTGATAACCCTTTAAAATATTAACTTATAGTAAACACATAGAGTTGAGAAAGATAGTGCTTCATGATTTACTATGTATTTAGTTTGATATTGATGTAAAAATAATTAGTTAAAGCTAGAAGCACTATTTTGCACTTCACCAAATCTTATCCCCTTAAGCCATCAAATGTTTTGTCCTAGGATCTCACTTCATAGATCCCCTTAAGCCATCCTATTACCCTAAACCCCAAATCCTAAAGCATTATTTTGTCCTAGGACCTTAATGAAATTTGGTTGCCTTGGGAAACTTCACCAAATTTTATCCCCTTAAGCCATCATTTTGTCCTAGGACCTTAATTCATAGATCCCCTTAAGCCATCCTTTGAGGACCCCTTAATCCATCATAATTTCTCCTAATTTAATGTAATTTTTAGTGAGATTTCACATCACATTAACAATTATTTATTTTTTCATTTGTAACATGCCTTAGACATAAATGAGTCTTAGGGATTTTTTCATTTGTATTCAATTAGGCCATTTATATTGAATGGTTTGAGGGGATTAAACCCTAAGCCCCCTTCACCTCCATGCCCTCCATATCCACCACCTCCACCAACACCACCACCTGCCCCTCCACCCCCTCCACCTCCACCACCTAGATCTAATGAGGCTCGCTTGCGAGCATAGATCAATGATAATGGTAGATCCATTCAAGATCAAATCAATGTTATTCAAAATGAATAAGTGATTCCACCACATTTGAGGTGTTTTGCATCTAATATGTGAAAAGGTTGTTGATGTTGTTAGGTCCATTGATGTGTAATTAGACATGCATCAATGATGGTGAGAGGAGGGGAGATAATTCTATTATGAAAAGGAAAACAAAGAGATATGATGAGATGCAACAAAGAGTCACAACACTTTGTTAAGACCTAAGAAAAATGATGACGATAGTGAAAACACAATGTTGTAATAGAATTTTGATGTTGGGGTTTTCATTTGATGATAAGCCAAAAAATTGTTAATAGTATAATGATGAGACAAAAATTTAGTAAGAAATATTGTATTGACTTTTTAATTGTTGTTTTTTTAATTCTAATTTTAGAGGTGTAGATGACGGATTACATTCACACATTTTGAAATTTTTTAGAATTGTTTTGATATACTTAGTTTGTGATACATGTCACCTAGAAATGCACCCTATGCGAAGTTATGAGAACTAAGATTTATGGTGAAACATGGGATCATTTCAAGGCTATGGGTCACCTGAAGTTGAAATGAACCTCTGGAGAAGGCCGGATTCCTTTGGGTGTCACCTAAACTAGCAATTCTGTGATGGTAAAAGGAGAAGGAATGCATACAAATAATGAAACTAAACTGAATTATTCCTATGGTGATACACCGAGTTAATAAGAAATCATGACACAGACATAGGAAGAACATACACTGGAAAGCAAAGACAACGTTTTCACTTACTTAACATAACCCCTTTAAACTCATGCACTATTCTTAACAGGCTTGCTCCAGATGCATATCTTAGGACGGAAAGATGAATTTCACAACCTTAGGTATGAATACAAATTTTAGAAAAAACACAGCTAAGAACTTGCATAGTCTAAAATACAGAAATAAGAGTAATACAAACATTAATAGTAGCTTCCCAGGTAAACTCTGTGTTATATTCCAGATTCTAGTTGAGTTACAAAACATAAATTTAGTCAAGAAAGGATTGATAAAAATCACTAACTCTTTTGAATGCACAATCCGAACTATTTACAAAAAGGAAAAAAATTCCTTGTATACACCAGTGTGTCAACCCCTTAGGGCTTACAAAAATATCGGGCTCAAAAAGATCTATCCTTAAGATATTTTGATTGAAATTAATGCTCCATCCTACGTGTCCTTGCTGTGTGTGTCGGTGAAGAGCAACTTCCTGGAGAAACCCCTTAGATCTTTTGAAGCTAGCAGATGTATTTACTTATGGTCCTTGTGTCCACCTACTGAATCCCCCTGTTGAGCGCCTTGAATGCTCTTGAGTCCATAACAGATACACGTTGATTCACATTCTGTTGATTCTCTTGGCACTGGTCAAGCTGCCAACGATTCACCCGTAGCTCCCCTTGATTGGTTGGGCACCCTACATGCAGAATCCCGGGCGGTCAAAAGCTTCTCCTGTTCAATCGCATGTCGGTGAGACACTAATCGTGTCTCGCTGATGCGATTAAATCTTCTTGCAACCATTGGCATAACATGGAGCTGTGGCTGAGAGCTCTTAGCGAGCCCAAAAGATCATACCAATATCGCCTATGTGGTTGCCAAGATAGCTGATTTGTCGGTGAGAAGACTTACTGAAGGAAAAACGTTACCCCAAGAACCCCCTCATTGCTTTGGCAAGAGCTTATTGATATCACCCTGAATGCATTTCACTCCACCGGGCTCATTCTGCATCGGCAAGACCTTTTGCATCGCTGAGACTTCTTTCATTCGTTGAGACCCTCATCTTTAGTGATGCTGCTTTCCTTCAGCAAAACATCCTGACTTCGCCCAGACCTCACATCGAGTTCTTTTCATTCCACCGAGCTACCCTCGTGTTGGCAAGATAACACTGAGTCGAGGAAACCTTCCCCCAACTTGGAACGTTATACTGAAAGCCTCCTCATCGGTGAGACCCCATCGGGTCGCTGAGACTTTCTCCCTTCATTTTTTCTTTCAGTGGGTGCCCTTTCCTTCGAGGAGACATCTTCACTTCGGCATGACCCTACGCCAATGTCAAATGTTCTCGGTGAAGTCTTTCGAGGTCGGCGAGACTCCTGCCAAAGGAAAACATATCGAGGCCTCCCCTTCATCCTTCAGTAAGACATCCTCCGCTCTCTGAGACCTCTTGTCGAGCCGTTCACTTTTTCTAAGCTCTTCATTTTAGGGTGACTTTTATAATCGTCGAGACATCTTAGCGAGATCCCTTAGTCATATCGAGGGCCCTCTTTCTTTTGCGTCGGGGAGACTTTTTTTATCGGCCAGACCTGTCCTGAAACTTGCTTCCTTTTTCTGATGCCGCTTCACTAATGATTATCAAGGAGACCTTTTGTCCTTGGTAAGACCTCTTAGTGAGGTCTGTTGACATACGCTGAAGGTATCCCTTCAGTGAGACCTCCCACATATCGGCGTGACATTCTGGCAAAGGCACCAACCTATGCCAAGAACATTCTATCTCAGTGTGACTCTACCCCTTCGGCCGGACCCTATGGCGATATCCTCCATCCTACTCGGTGATGCGTTTACTTTCCCTTCGGTCGGGGAGACATCTCCATCTCAGCAAGACATTTCACCGAGACCTCTATCCTTTGGCTGAAACTGCTTCACTCTGATAAGACTCGACCCAATCGGTAAGACATTTGACTGAAGACGGAAACTCGTGATGCCTTTACTCAGCGAAAGCCCCCCTTTAGTTAGTGAGACATCTACGTGGTCTTGGCGACTCCTCTTTTGAGGGGTTTTCATGCCGATCCTGACCTAGGTGAGTCTTCCAACTACATTCTTGTTGAACTAGCACCAGATGCATGATTTATCCCCTGATGCAAATGACCAATTCAAACCTCCAAGAACTCTTGAAAACACAAATGTCTCCCTGGTGAACCCATGGATGAAAAATGGACAACATTTCTGGCAACCTTTGCTAGATGTTCGCCTACTAAACATGAAGACCAGTAGCATAGGCCTATCCATTGGGCATGGAGTCATCAGGAGAAACCTCTGAAATGGGCCCAGGTCACCCTGTACATGGCTGCAACTCACTTGAGGCTTACAGAGCGCTACAGGTTATCAAAACAATACAAGGAGAAACTAAAATGAAAACATCCACTACGCTAAACAACACTTAGGGAAAGGAGAAGAACAGAAAACAAACGAGCCACAATGCAGAAGCACTTATTGAAAACATAAAAACCTAACTAGATATGTACAAAAGGACACTCATCAAACTTGAAAATAGGGTTTGAGGTGTATCCCATTGACTGGGATAGGCAGTATTGCCCCTTCTGTCGTAGCTAGTTGATAAGCATTGTTCTCCTTACAATCTCTGATGATGAATGGGCCTATCCACATGTTGTCAAACTTAGTGTGATGGCCAGGCTTTCTTTTCAGAACATCCCATTTGAGGACAATGTCTCCCTCTTTGAAATTCTTGGTTGTAGCTTTCTTGTCGAATGTTCTTTTCGTTTGGAGCTGATGATACTCCAAATCCTTCATTGTTTGTCCCTTAATTCTTCAAGTTCCATGAGCTCTGCATATCTCACGGACATTGGGTCTTGTTCCTCAAACATTTCCAACTGATGTACAATGTCCAGAGCTAGAAGCTCCACAGATAAGGGCAATCTTGCCTCTCTGCCATAGACTAACAAGTAGGGTAAGTTAGCAATAGACCTCTTAGGAGTCACTCTGTCTGCCCAAAGTACATTCTTTAAACTGATGTGCCAAGTTCTTTGATTATCCTCTATGGTTCTTTTAATAATCCTGATGAGGTTCTTATTTGTGCTTTCAACTAAACCATTACCCTAAGGGTAATAATTTGAGGATGTACTCAAATGAATACCCTGTTTGACAGCCCAATTAGTTAGTCTCAACCCCACAAATACAAGGGCGTTATCAAATATGATAGAGTCAGGGACTCCAAATCTAGTGACTATATCCTCATAGAAGCTCAACACTGAAGACTCTTTTGCTTCTTTCAAAGGTATTGCTTCTGTCCACCTTATGAAATAATCTGTAGCTATGAGCACCCACTTGTGACCAACACTGGAAGGTGGATTTATTGGCCCGATGAAATCAATGCCCAATCTCATGAAGGGTTGCTCCACTTGAATTGCATGCAGAGGCATAACTGGCAGCTTTTCCTTTCCTGCGAATAAAGCACATTTGATACACTTCCTTGACCAAGAGTATGCATCTTTGAACAAGCTGGGCCAGTAGTAACCATCTCTCATGATTTTCTAGGCAGTAGTTCTTGGGGAAAAGTGACCTCCTGCAGCTCCATCATGAAATTCATGAAGTAGCTTTTTAATTTGATCACTGTGAATGCACCTTAACATGACACCATTCAGATCCTTTTTGAAAAGAACATTGTTTAACAGTACATATGGTATGGACTCTAACCTGAAGTATCTTCTTTTAGCTCTGTTTAATTCTAATGGGCATTCACTAGTTTGTAGAAATTGGGTCATATCTTGAACCCAATTAGTTATCCCCATAGGCACATCATCTTGAGCATTTTGAAATTCACTTGTATTAGCAAGCGCAACATCCTTTTCTAATTCAATTTTACTGCTTGACCCTGTAGCAAGCTACTCACAAAGACCTTTAGCTCTAACCAGTTTGGTGATCTTAATATCTACATCATACTCCATGACCTTGGTGATCCATCCTGCTCTTTTGTCATTCAAGTCTTTGTTCAACAAAAACTCCTTCACACTTGAGTGTGCTACCAGAATATGAATCTTATTGTTTGACACTAGAGGCTTGAATTTCTTTAAGCTTCTGATCATGAAGAGAACATGCTTCTCAACAAATGAATACCTCTCTTCATAATTAGCAAGTATTTGGCTAAAGAAAGCTATGGGCTGTTCTAAATTGTCACTATTTTTCTGTACCAACATAGCAGAGATTGAACTAGTGCTGCCAACAACATACAAAAAGAAATCCTTGGAGAAATCTGGATTTACCAACATTGGGGCAAACGCTAAGGCCTCCTTAATTTCTTCAAAACTATTCTTGGCATCTTTTGTCCAACCAAAAACTGCATTCTTCTTTAACATAGCTGTCAAAGGTTGTAACAGGTTCGCAACATCTGGGACAAACCTTCTTAGAAAGTTGATTTGTCCCAAAAAG
The DNA here is from genome assembly GCA_007258455.2 of Sequoia sempervirens. Classification (NCBI taxonomy): domain Eukaryota; kingdom Viridiplantae; phylum Streptophyta; class Pinopsida; order Cupressales; family Cupressaceae; genus Sequoia; species Sequoia sempervirens. The sequence continues at coordinate 159,384 of VDFB02368982.1, read as the reverse complement.
CTCTACAGACCCTTTTTATGATTTGGTAATGGAAAACCAAGTATGGCTCTTACTCTTTCAGGGAATAGTAATTCCCTGCTTTGACACTATGTGTCCTAATAACTTCCCTTCATGAACAACAAAGATACTCTTTTTTGGATTGAGAGAGATACCAAACTCTCTGCATTTTTCAAAAACTTTCCTAAGATGTAGCAATGTTCACCAACATTCTTGGGATAAACTATAATATCATCTAGGTAAATCAGTATAATCTTGTTGATCAAACTTTGAAATGCCATGTCCATGGCCCTCTGAAATGTGGCACTAGCATTGGATAAACCAAAAGGCATCCTTCTGTATGCCATGGTGCCCCACTTAGTTGTGAAAGCGGTTTTGAACTGATCCTCTTCTTTAACCAACACTTGATTATAGCCCGAAAAGCCATCTAACAAGGAAAATATTTCAGAATCGACAACTACTTGTAGGATTTGTTCCATGGAAGGAAGCGGGTAATGATCTTTCAAAGATGCTTGGTTAAGATCCCTAAAGTCTACACAAAGTCTTATTTCAGCACTTTTCTTCCTAATCGGAACAAGATTAGAAACCCAGGAGGTGTGTTTAATTGGAAAGATGATACCCCCTTCAACTAGTTTGGTCAGCTCTTTAATCATTAAAGGTTCAAGCTTAGGATTCAAGGGCCTTTGTTTTTGCCTTACTGGCTTAGCATTAGGTTCTAACTCAATTGTGTGCTGAGTGATATGAGGATCAAACCCTTTCAAATCTGAGTATTCCCAAGTAAAGACATCATAAAATTCTTGACATAAAGGAACAAAAGATTGTTTATCTTCATGTGAACAAATTTTTCCTATCTTAAGGAGCTTACCTTTAAAAATCTCTAGTTCTTCATAATGCTCTTGTTTGACTTGCAAGCCAGCTTTACCCTTTTTAAGCTGATCATCAGTACTAAAAATAGACTCTAAGGTAATAAGACCTTTAGGTAACTTATTTTTCCTCAGCTGCATGACTTGATCATCATACTGTTGCTTGAGTTTTGCTTGATTCACCATGGAGAATTGATCTTTTTCGAGCAAGAAAGAAAGGATCTGCTCATCACTGTCAAAGACTTGCCAGTGAATGTTGTTATTAGGAATTGATGGTCTGAGCACAACCTTCACATACTGCTGCACTTTCTCTTTTCTAATGTCATCTGGAATATCAAACTATGCCCCAATGGCTGCAAGCCTATCAGCATGCTTGTTCTGATTTCTTGGAATATACACTAAGTTAAAGGCATCAAAATCCTCAAGCATGTTCCACACTTTGTTTCTATAAGACTTTAGTGTGTCATTTTTAGCAACATTCAGGCCTCTTACTTGATTAACAATTAGCTCGTTGTCCCCATATACTTTCAAGTGGGTTATTCTTCTCTTCCTTGCCCATTCAAGACCTTGAACAAGGCCTTCATACTCAGCAATGTTATTAGAGCACACAAAAGAAAAATGGAATGCAAAGTAATACCTATCCCCTTGTGGAGAAATCAACATTGCACCTCCTCCAGTGCTGTTTTTGCTTCTTGAACCATCAAAATACATCTCCCATAATTCATTTTGCTACTCAAACTGACTTTCTGCACTTCTCTCCAGATTTGACATTTCTGTCCTAGCTTCATGCAAATACATAATTGCCCAGACCAACATCTTGAATAAGCTCATTTGGATTATCAACCACGTTCTCAGCTGCCCACTCATGCAACAGTGTATCAGGAATAGCTTCTGATTGAAGCTCTTGCGCTGCAACCAACTCACTGTCAATTGAAGCAAGACAATTTGTGTCTGGCGTAATGGGAACAACATTAATAGGGCTTAGATTATATGGTTCAATGTGGTCTTTAGCCAACCTTTTAGATTTGATGGTAACCTTAGTTCCATATCTGGTTCTAAATAGCATGTGTGACCAATCAACTGATACGTAACCACCTATCTTGGCTGTAAAATCTCTTGATAAACATAAAGAAAAGAAAGGTGGAAGGTCAATGACACATATGTCTTGGGAAACTACAAAATTAGGGCAAGCATGAAGGGTAAGACTCAAATATTTAATGATGCCCATTGTATTAATGGAGGTACCGTCCAATTGGATTACTCTTTTCTCTAAAGGCTGATATTTTAGACCAAGCTTGTCAGCAATCTGCTTTGGCATCACAGATCTACTAGCTCCACTGTCGACCATACAGTTATGAACTAACTTATCACCAATAATAACTGACATGTAAAAGGGAGGTGGCTTGACTTCTTTTCCTACCTCTTTGCTAGGCTTTTTATCATTTCCCTGTGTATTATTTGTCAACATAGTCCTAACTTGATCTATTGGGGATTCAGACTCATCTGACACCTTAAGATTTAATAGGGTTGAGTGTAGAATATTATTTTGACTAGGGATGACTAATGAATCCCACATAGACAGCGTTACATTTATCTTTTTCATACTATCAAGAATATTAAAGGGTACAACTGGGTTTACTTTATGATGTACCTTTACGCCAGTGTGATCAGCTTGCAAGTGTGGTTGCTCCTTAACTGGGAGTTGTTGATTCTTTTTCCAAACAGGAGTCACTTGAGACGTACATGGTTCTGCAGCCATTGCACCTCCTCTATCAACTGCTTGATCAAGCTCTAAAGCACTTTTCTTTGCTCTTGTATTAGCTGCAACTGGAGAATTGTCCACATTCAAACCACAAAATTCTTCACCTTGCCAATTAAGTAAGGTAGCATCATTGACAAATTGGTCTTGGTGTGGTGGAGATGCATCATTGCACGCACTTTGCTGCGAACTTGAAGCATTTTGTACCATAAGTGCCTGGTTGATCAGCCCATTTGAGCAAGTGGTTTGATTGTGGGGTTGGTTACAAGGGTAGCACCACTCATAGTTTGCTGCTAAGTTGTTTTGGACAGGAACCAACTCTTTAATAGCACTAATTGGAGCTGGATTATAGGCCTGAAAGGGCCTTGTGGCAACATTTTGTTTGGTGCCTTGGTAACTACCTTGATACTGCTATCTATTCCCCTGATATGCTTGTTGCTGACCTAGATTCTGCGGTTGGTAAGGCCTACTATAAAATTGTTGCTTTTCTAAACTAACAAGTTTATTACCAAAAGACTGCAGTAGACTTTTGATCTCCTACAGCTCATTTGGAGAACTTGAGACAATATTTTCTTGTGTTACAACAGCTAGAATAGATGGCAAGGGCGCAAAAGAAGGTATTTGCAAGGGAATACTTGCATGTATCTTTGGAAATATAGGCATTGGTAGCCTAGGAGCAAGTTTACCAGCTTGTATTAAGTTGTTTTCAGCTCTAATGTCTATTTCAAAGGCATCTGGTAGAGAAACCCCTCCCATTGATTGTATCATGACAGCTATATCACTGTTAAGAGCCCTCAAGAAGTATAGAAATGCATACTCTGGAGGTGGTCTTACCGTCATAGGGATTCTATCCCAAGTCCTTTGAAATCTAAAGTTGAAGTCGTTCATCTGCTCTTGAGGGGCTCTCTTAATTGTGGTCAGTTGTTCTAATAGAGACAAGTTATCAGACTTGTCTTGAAACTGTTTATGCAACTTGTCTCCAAATTCATCCCAAGTTGCAATTGAATCGACTGCTAGGCCCCTATACCATTGCACAGCTCTTCCTCTTAGTGAAGTAGATAACAACCTTACTGCAACATCCTTTTGAGTTATGTGATGGACTCCGCATAAGGAAGCCACATCTCTCATGTGTTCAATCGGAGTAGTTTGGTCTTCCCCTGTAAAAATTGGCAGACTCTTCAAGGTTGCGATTAGGATGTCGTTGTGTTGTGCCAAATTTAAGGGGTTGCCTCTATTGAAAGTGACAAAGGGTTGATTCCTTGGAGCAGCCATTGGGGTTAGCTAAATTCAATTTACTTGTATAGCAAAATGAGATCCCACTGATGGAGGAGTAGACTGAGTTCTTCTAGAATAGATAGTTGTTGTTCCTCTTTTTTCTGTTACTCTACCTTTTCTTCTTGGTGGTGACAACTGCAAATATTCGAAGGGACCTGAGTTGCCTCTTGTCTGAACTTTTCTCATAAACTGTAGAAGGCATTGATTCCTAGAGTTCTTCTTCCTTGTGGAGTCGCCAAGTATGCAAAATGACTTGTATAAAGCCTGGTAGTAGCTGGTCGCATACCAAACCAGCAATTCAATCTAATTTTAGTCCCATCGGGCATGCCAAAAACTATTGTCACCTAGAAATGTACCCTATGCGAAGTTATGAGAACTAAGCTTTCTGGTGAAACATGGTATCATTTCAAGGCTATGGGTCACCTGAAGTTGAAATGAACCTCCGAAGAAGGCCGACTTCCTTTGGGTGTCACCTAAACTAGCAATTTTGTGAGGGTAAAAGGAGAAGGAATGCATACAAATAATGAAACTAAACTGAATTATTCCTATGGTGATACACCGAGTTAATAAGAAATCATGAAACAAACACAGGAAGAACATACATTGGAAAGAAAAGACAATGTTTTCACTTACTTAACATAACCCCTTTAAACTCATGCACTATTCTTAACAGGCTTGCTCTACATGCATATCTTAGGATGGAAATATGAATTTCACAACCTTAGGTATGAATACAAATTTTAGAAAAAACACAGCTAAGAACTTGCATAGTCTAAAATACAGAAATAAGAGTAATACAAACATTAATAGTAGCTTCCCAGGTAAACTCTGTGTTATATTCCATATTCTAGTTGAGTTACAAAACATACATTTAGTCGAGAAAGGATTGATAAAAATCACTAACTCTTTTGAATGCACAATCCGAACTATTTACAAAAAGGAAAAAAATGCCTTATATACACCAGTGTGTCGGCCCCTTAGGGCTTACAAAAATATCGGGCTCAAAAAGATCTATCCTCAAATATTTTGATTGAAATTAATGTTGTAGCCTGCGTGTCCTTGTTGTGTGTGTCGGTGAAGAGTAACTACCTGGAGAAACCCTTTAGATCTTTTGAAGCTACTAGATGTATTTACTTTTGGTCCTTGTTTCCACCTACTAAATCCCCTTGTTGAGCGCCTTGAATGCTCTTGAGTCCAGAACAGATACACATTGATTCACATTTTGTTAATTCTCTTAGCACTGGTCAAGCTGCCAACGATTCACCCATAGCTCCCCTTGATTGGCTGGGCACCCTACATGCAGACTCCCGGGCGATCAAAAGCTTCTCCTGTTCAATCGCATGTCAGTGAGACACTAATCGTGTCTCACCGATGCGATTAAATCTTCCTGCAACCGTCGGCATAACATGGAGCTATCATTGAGAGCTCTTAGTGAGCCCAAAAGATCATACCGATATCGCCTCTGCAGTCACCAAGACAGCCGATTGTCAGTGAGATGACTTACCAAAGGAAAAACGTTACCCCAAGAACCCCCTCATTGCTTCGGTAAGAGCTTATTGATATCACCCCGAATTCATTTCACTCCATTGGGCTCATTCTGCATCGGCAAGACCTCTTGCATCGCTGAGACTTCTTTCATTCGCTGAGACCCTCATCTTTAGTGATGCCGCTTTCCTTCGGCAAAACATCCTGACTTTGCCCAGACCTCACACCGAGGTCTTTTCATTCCACCGAGCTGCCCTCATGTCGGCAAGAAAACACTGAGTCGGGGAAACCTTCCCCCGACTTGGAACGTTATACCGAAAGCCTCCTCATCGATGAGACCCCATTGGGTCGCTGAGACTTTCTCCCTTCATTTTTTCTTTCAGTGGGTGCCCTTTCCTTCGGGGAGACATCTTCACTTTGGCATGACCCTATGTCGATGTCAAATGTTCTCGGCAAAGTCTTTCGAGGTCGGCGAGACTCCTGCTGAAGGAAAACATATCGAGGCCCCCCCTTCATCCTTCGGTAAGACATCCTCCGCTCGCCGATACCTCTTGTCGAGCCCTTCGCTTTTGCCGAGCTCTTCGTTTCAGGGAGACTTTTATAATCACTGAGACATCTCAGCGAGATCCCTTAGTCGTACCAAGGGCCCTCTTTCTTTTACACCGGGGAGACTTTTTCTATTAGCCAGACCTGCCCTGAAACTTGCTTCCTTTTGCCGATGTTGCTTCACTAATGATTATCGGGGAGACCTTTTGTCCTTGGTAAGACCTCTTAGCGAGGTCTGTTGACATATGCCGAAGGTATCCCTTCGATGAGACATCCCACATATCGGTGTGACATTCTGCGAAGGCAGCAACCTATGTTGAGAACATTCCGTCTCGGTGTGACTCTACCCCCTCGGCCAGACCCTATGGCGATATCCTCCATCATACCCGGTGATGTGTTTACTTTCCCTTCGATCAGGGAGACATCTCCATCTCAGCAAGACATTTCGCCGAGACCTCTCTCCTTTGGTCAAAACTGCTTCACTCCGATAAGACTCGACCCGATTGGTAAGACATTTGACCGAAGTCGAAAACTCATGATGCCTTTACTCAGCGAGAGCCCCCCTTTAGTCAGTGAGACATCTACATGGTCTTGGCGAATCTCCTCTTTTGAGGGGTTTTCATGCCGATCCTGACCTAGGTGAGTTTTCCAACTGCATTCTTGTTGAACTAGCACTAGATGCATGATTTATCCCCTGATGCAAATGACCAATTCAGACCTCCAAGAACTCCTGAAAACACAAATGTCTCCCTGGTGAACCCATGGATGAAAAATGGACAACAATACATATATATAAGATTTTTAAGTTGTTAAAAAAATTATATCAAGCAATAATGCACATGCTTAATGAATTTATTTGGCTTCAATATTGATGATAACATGATCATCAACATAAAAAAGTACTATCACAATGTTATCATCACTATTTTTTATATAGATATTTGAATCAAAACAACTCCTTACTTTATATATTCAATTTAATGAAATTTGGTTGCCTTGGGAAACTTCACCAAATTTTATTCCCTTAAGCCATTATTTTGTCCTAGGACCTTAATTCATAGATCCCCATAAGCCATCCTATGAGGACCTCTTGTGCCATCATAATTTCTCCTAATTTAATGTAATTTTCAATGATATTTCACATCACATTAAAATTATTTGTTTTTTTATTTGTAACATGCCTTAGACATAAATGAGTCTTAGGAATTCTTTCATTTGTATTCAATTAGGTCATTTATATTGAATTGTTTAAGGGGGTTTTTAATAAAATGGTTTAAGGAGATTAAACCGTAAACCCTAAATCCTAAAGCCATTATTTTGTCCTAGGACAGTTAAGCCGTAGATCCCTTTAAAACTAGATACTTAGGACCCATTAAGCCACCATATGTTATTAATTACCTCCCAAATGTATATTTTAAAAAATAGTATATATTTAACTTAATGAAATTTGGTTTCCTTGGGAAACTTCACGAAATTTTATCCCCTTAAGCCATCATTTTCTCCTAGGACCTTAATTCATAGATCCCCTAAAGCCATCCTACGGGGACCCCTTAAGCAATCATAATTTCTCCTAATAAATTAATGTAATTTTTAATGAGATTTCACATCACATTAACAATTATTTGTTTTTTCATTTACATGCCTTAGACATAAATGATCTTTTTGTGTATGTTTTAAGTTTATTTTTTAGTATGTACATGTATTAAAATTACATAGATCTTAAATTTTGAAATTTCTAGGTACACATGGTCAAGTTGAATGATGTATGTATGTGTATGTATATGTATGTATCCTATTTTAAAAAAATCATTTACATTTTAAATTTAACTATTTCTTGTAATTTTGTACTTGTTTGTTAATTTTATATAATTTAATGCAGGTTCACTTATATATATCATGGATCAATTTGATATTGATGATATCCTTAATCCACCTCCTCAACCCCTCCACCTCTACCCCCTCCACCTGCACCTCCCCCTCCATCCCCTCCACCTCATAACATCCCACCTCCTCCACCTCTAGGATCTGATGAGGCTCGCTTGCGAGCATGGATCAATGACAATGTTAGATCCATTCATAATCAAATCAATGCTATTCAAAATGAAGCATTGATTCCACCACACTTGAGGCATTTTCCATCTGCGATGTAAAAAATTGTTGATGTCGTTAGGTCTATCGATGTGGACTTAGTGTTAGGGTTAGAGATGGCTGATATCTAACAATTAAATGCAGATTTAATTAATAAATAGAGAAACTAAAACGCACACAGAATAAATCATAACACAAATAATTTAATGTGGTTCACCCAATCTGGGCTACATTCACCAAACCACAGCTATCCAATACTTTTATTAACCAGTGAAAAACTTATTACAATCTTGTGAATAATCGCGTTTTTCATCATACTGTAATACCCATTCGAACCCCTTTTTAACAAGCTTAGAAGCTTCTAGATTTTGGGTTCTACAAAATCGGATTTTTCCTTTTTCGTTGATTTTTTTCCTTTTTCGGTGATGACACAAAAAAGTAGGAGGAAACGACAAGGATACATGTCGAGGTGTATAGTATACCATGGGTTATACAGTATAGCATGATCAATCGCCACATACCAACAATCTCCCACTTGGAGACTGATCAGGCTCCACACCAACACAATCTCCCACTTGGAGACTAATCTTGGATGACACTGCTGCAATTACAACTCCCACTAGAAATAAGTACCTTGGACTTACTGCTTTATTGTACTTGAATTCAACCTTGAAGGCCAACTGAATTTGAAGAGGAGCTCAACTTCTCCCTTGTCACCGCCTTCGTAAATATATCCGTTAGATTGACATTTGTATGTATCTTGTCCAGCTTGACCTGTCCATCCTCCAACACCGACCAAATGAAATGATATCTCAACTGTATGTCTTTTTTTTTAGAATGCAAGGCAGAATTCTTTGCAAGATGTATAGCACTCTGGCTGTCTGTAAACAAGTAATTTCCATCATGTTGTTTTCCCAACTCATCCATGAAAAATTGCAGCCATATCATCTCCTTTTCCGCCTCTGTGGTAGATAAAGCAACCACCTTCTACAATTGAGAAATCCAACCCACTGCTATCCCACCAACTGTAAATACATAACCTGTGGTACTCCCCCTGGTATCTATATCCCCTACCAAATCTGAGTCAACATAGCCTTTTAAATCAGTATTAGAGCCCCCAAAATATAAACATTTATTGGATGTACCTCTCAAGTACCTGAGAATCCATTTTACCGCATTCTAATGCTCAACTCCAGGATGACTCAAATACCTGCTAACAACTCCTACGGCATGTGCAATATCCGGTCTCGTGCATACCATGGCGTACATTAAACTGCCTATAGCTGAAGCATATGGTACCTTGGACATTTTTTCTTCCTCCTCTTGTGTCTTTGGACACATATCTTTAGTCAATTTGACATGACTAGGCAAAGGTGTGCTGATAGTTTTTGCATTCTCCATATGAAATCTCTGCAACACCTTTTCAACATAATTAGCCTAAGATAAAAACAATTTCCTATTTTTCCTATCTCTACAAATTTTCATACCAAGGATTTGCTTTGCTGCCCCAAAATCCTTCATAGCAAAATATTTTGCTAACTGTTGTTTTAGTTCACTTATGTGATCCATGTTAGACCCTGCTACAAGCATGTCATCAACATATAAACATAAAATAATGTAGTGTCATTATCCAACCTCTTAAAATAAACACAATGGTCAGAATTACACCAGTTGTAGCCTTGTTCAGCCATAAAACTATCAAATTTCAAGTACCATTGCCGAGGTGCTTGCTTCAAGCCATATAAACTTTTCTTCAATTTGCACACTAGTTTCTCCTTACCTTTGACCTCAAATCCTTGTGGTTGGTCCATATATATTTCCTCTTCCAAATCACCATGGAGAAAGGTTGTTTTAACATCAAGTTGTTCTAAATGCAAATCTTCAGCAGCCACAATACTCAAAACAATATGAATAGAAGTCATTTTAACAACCCGAGAAAAAATCTCATCAAAATCAATACCCTTTTGTGCAAATCCCTTTACAACTAATTTGGCTTTAAATATTTTCTTACCTCCATCCTCCTCTTTTTAGCCTATAAACCCATTTGTTTGGTAAAAGCCTTTTTTACCTCACAGGCAACTTGCATAATTCCCAAGTCTGGTTTTTCAGCAAGGAGTCCATTTCTTCTTCCATTTCATGCTCCCACTGAACCTTGGTATCCACTTGCATAGCTTCATATAATATTCTAGTTCACCAGCATCAGTTAACAAAATAGTATACAAAGAGGGAGAAAATCTTTCTGGAGGTCTACTTATCCTTGAAGAGTTGTCTATAGGGAGTTTGTGGTATTTGTTGTTGATTGTTGTCATAGACCATGAGGAACCACTAAACATCATTATTTGGAATATCATCCACACATCATAATCATTTTCTTTCTTCTCATGTTGCTACAATTGATCTTTGTACAACACCTTCTCATTGAATACTTGACATCCCTACTTCTCACAGATTTTTTTTATTTTCCAAATCCGAAGCCTATAACCAAATTCAATGCCATATCCAACAAAATTACATTTCTTTGATTTGCATCAATGCACTTGGTTCTATTTTTAGAGATCTACATGTACCGATGCTTCTGGCAGAAGGTTTAGAGAAAATAATAACTCACCTTCTTACCTTTCCATACTTTCTCTAGAATACCACAACCCAAAGGATTAGAAGGACCTCTGTTGATTAGATAAACAACAGTGTTTATAGTCTCTACCCACATTTTTAAAAGCAGCCCAACGTAATAATCTCATGGTCAGGTACGCTCCATTATTGTTCTATTCATCGCTCAATACACTCCAATTTTACGTGGAGTCCTTGGAGGACTATTTTTGCTTACAGATACCATTAGAGGAGCAGTAATCTTCAAACTCTTTCTGCAATACTCACCACCATTATCAGATCTAAGACATTTTAACTTTTTACTCATCTCATTTTTAACAAAGCTTCTCTAGTTTTTAAAAATTTCAAATACATTAGAATTCTACCTAAGGAAATAAATCCATACATTCCTAGTTGCATCATCAATGAATGTAACATAATACAGAGAGCCACCGAGAGAAGATACCTGAGCTGGTCCCCATACATCCGTATGCACAAGCTCCAATTTCTCATCTTTCTTTTGCTTCCCATCCTTGAGAAAACTTACTCTCTTTTGTTTCCATACACACAACTTTCACAGAAATCCGTATTAACACATTTTAGACCTGGTAAAACATTATTTAAATGAAGTACTTTCATACATTTTGCACTCATATGCCCAAGTCTATTATGCCATAGTGTTGGGAGATCCACAACAACTGTATGATCTTCTACTTGGCAGCAACTATTCTGAACATTGACCCTTTTCTTTAACAATTAAGTAGAAGGAACAATATGACCTGTACAAAGATATAAGGTGCCTACTTTCACACCTTTTGCTACCACTAAGGCACCCTTTGTGACCTTCCAATTTTTATCACTAAATGTAACAACACAACCTTCATCATCTAGTTGCCCTGCTGAAATTAAATTTTTGCTTAACTTTGGAACATGCCTTACCTCACATAGTAGCCAATGATTCCCATTCTGCAACTTAATCTTGATTCTTCCCTTTCCAACAATCTGACAGGGTTCGTTATCTCCTAAATAAACCAGCCCAAAATCCCCTTGGACATAATCAAGAAAATAACTTCTATGGGGGGTAGCATGAAATGAAGCCCCTGAATCTAACACCCAAGAATCATCACATTATCAAGGGAAAGAATCAAAGCATCCTCATCATATTTATTACTTACCATTTTGCCTCTTTACTTCCTTCCCTTTTGTCTCCTTTATTTTTCCAAGACCAACAATCTTTCTTTAAATGACCTAGCTTACCATAGTACCAACAATCCCTCTTGTCTCTAGATTAGGACCTTTTGTCCTTTGATTTTCCTCGTGACTTCCCATGATTTCCATAATTGTTTCCTCTCTCCTTTGTTCTGCCCCTGCTGCATTCAAAACACTACGATGTGGATGTTCCTTGAGCTTTTCCTACGAATTTCCTTGCTCAAAATAACACCAACATCATCAAATTTCAATGTATTTGAACCAAAACGGAATTGCTAACACCATTACCAAGCTATTCCGACTTTCAGGCAAAGAACACAGAATCAAAAGAGCCCTAACTTCTTCATCAAAGTTTACTTTTACAGAAGTTAATTGACTGGTGACCATATTAAACTCATTTAAATGATCAGTAACTGACCCACCTTCTACCATTTTCATATTAAATAAATGCTTTATAAGAAATACCTTATTCAAAGTGGAAGGCTTTTCATATAACTTCGCTAGGGTTTCCATCAACTCTTGAGTTGTCTTTGTTGTTGTAATATTGAATGCCACCGATTGTGCTAGGCATAAATGAATACTACCAAGAGCCTTTCTATCCAAAATCTCCCAGTCCTCATCAAACATTACTGCGGGTTTCTTGGTTTTCCCTTCCAATGGCTGCCATAAATCCTTCTGATAGAGCTAGTCCTCCATCTGCATCTGCATCTTCCATAACTGATAGTTCTTCCCATTAAACTTCTCAACCTTCTTACCCTCGTCTGCTATTGCTCCCACTCAACTGTGAGACTCCCACTCAGCCGTGAGACCTTCCTACAGACAATAATCGAAACACAACCTGGCTCTGATACCACTTGTTAGGGTTAGAGATGGCAGATATTTAACAATTAAATGCAGATTTAATTAATAAATAGAGAAACTAAAACACACACAGAATAAATCATAACACAAAGAATTTAACGTGGTTCACCCAATCTGGGCTACATCCACCAAACCGCAGCCATCCAATACTTTTATTATCCAGTGCAAAACTTATTACAATCTTGTGAATAATTGCATTTTTCATCATACTGTAATACCCATCTGAACCCTTTTTTAACAAGCTTGGAAGCTTAGATAGGCATTGATGATGGCGAGAGGGTATGAGACAATTTAATTCAAATGATCTCTCTTACAAACAAATTTTGGACCTAAAAATAACAAAATCCCATCTTGCACCTTATTTTGTCAACCATGTCACTAACCTATAGGGGGTTTCTAAAATTTGGTGGGAGGGGGATTCCCTTAATGTTATAAATTTCCTCTTGAAAAAATACCCTCCATCTTGGTCTATTTCTAATTTTATAAATGATTCTTTAATTATTTTAAATTCTTTTGAGGAATTTAAAGTCTCTCATGTTTTTCGTGAAGCTAATAGGCTGGCTGATGGTGTAGCCAACGTGGGGGTGGTGGAGAGAGTTTATTGGGGTTCATTTGAATCTCTTCCTCTTAATCTTAAATATTTATCTAATGATGACCAAATGTCTTATTGTTAAGATTGAGATTTTTTGTGAAAGTTTCCTCAAAAAATTTCATAGTTGGATTGTGCACGAGGAACCTTTGGCCTGTATGTTTCATTATTATTTCCTTGGTTTCCATAAGATGGAGGACTAGCAATGTAAGCAAGGCAGTACCTTGAATGAATTTCCCACACGTATTGTGGGTGCAATTTGTGTAGCTTGGTGGAGAGTTTGGTTTCATTTTCTTGACTCTTTGGTGTTGTTGGGGTCTGCATCTTTTCTTTCCACCATGGGTGGAGACTGCTATAGAATTGAACCAAGTTCTTGTGAGGAATTTAAGAAGAACCCTGTTGTTTGGGAGCATTTTCAGTTGTGTGGGGTTACGCAGTTTATGCAAAGAATTCAAGGTTCGGACCCTGATGCTACAGACTTCTTTGTGAAAGGCTAGAATGGGAGGTCGCTACGTTATAAGGGTGTTGAGTTTAAAATTGATGAGGAGTTCATTGCAGAGGTTACTAGTATGGCAGTCTCTAGGAGGAAATTTTTCAGAGATAGAGGAGTTGCTAAAAAGGATTTTGTGAATTTCTTCAAGTATGATGAGAAGAAGATGTTGTGGGAAATTGGGAATGGTGGCTACGGTCACAAGTCTTTGAAGTCGTTATGGAGGGACCTTGTGCTATCCTTAATGCACTTTTTCATGCTTGAAGATAGATGTTATGTTATTTACAAGTACCATTTCATGCTTTTGAATCATTTTAGGCACAAGGTGCAAGTCTCTTTTCCCTTCTATTTGTTAATTTCAATGGAAAAGAGTATTGAAGATTACAGGAAAAACCCTAGGAAGGTGGTTTTACATGAGGGTCTTATGAATCTCCTATTTCTGACATTAAGCTTAATTTAATTGCGGTTTCTCCAAAAACCCCTGGTAAGAAGGTCATTAAAAATTATGGGTATGATACAGGTGACTTTGCTACTAAATGGGTTGGGAGTTTGGAGGAAGAAGAGTTGAAATTTGAGGAAATGTCTATGGATGAAGGTGGCTTTGAGGAAGGGAATGAGGTTTCGGAAGAGTGGAGCAAGGGCTATGAAACAGATGTCGAGTTGCAAGACTCCATGGCAAAGTCTATGAGGAAGATTTCCAAAGGTAAATCTAAAGGTGCCAAGAAAGAAAAGCTTTCAGTTAAAAAGAAAATGGAGGTGGCGCCTGGTTCTAGCGATAAACCCTTGTTGTGTCTTGGTGAAGGTGGTGTGGAGAATGTTGATGTTGAGAATACCTCTATTGGGGATCCTTTGCTCGGGAAGGTGGAAATTTCCTCTGTGACTAAGTTAAAGGATTTTGTGGTTGTGGGTTTGTGCTCAAAGGATTCTGGTGGTGTTGGTAATGCTTGCTCTGGTGAGTGGAAAAAAGGAGCTAGTCCTATGGAGATGCAGGGGATGGAACAAGGGATGGAGGTGGTTATGCAGTCTTAGGGGTTTTCTCCGGTTGATAGGGCGGTTAAATTGGAGCGGTTGGAAGTGTTAGCTAATTTAGCTAACTTGCAAGTTAAGGAGCGTATCAAGGTGGATGTAGTGGAGGTCAAGGACTCCCCTGTTGAAGAGGAGGAGAAAATTTTGGATAGGAATGAGGCTCCTGGTAACCCTGAGCCGAATGACCAGCCTCCTATTAATTGGGATGATGTGAATATGAACATGTTTTGCAAAATGGTTGAGGATGGGACGAGGAATTTGTTGTCTCTGGTAAAGTGGTTATTTTCTGAGGTTAAGGAGCTAAATATTCAGGTTAAAAATTGGTAGGAGATTTGTATTGCTATGATCCGTGGTAATCAGAAGGAGTGGGCCATTAAAGGAAAAGTTAAAACAATGAATGTAATGCTGGACAAGTTGGTTAATGATGTTGATCGTATGGGGGTTTCTCATGAGGAGAGGATTTCCTCTCTAGAAATGCAAGTCAATAAAAGTATAGAGGACCATGTTGCCATTCTTGAGGAGAGAATTGGTAAGATGATGGAGGACTTAAGAATGGTGGTTAATATTAGCAATAATTCTCTCAAGACCACAACTAGGGGTCTCACAGTTTTAAACGAAAAAGCTCTCAATTAGATGAGTAAACCTATGGACTTGGGTGAGTTAAAGAATGTGATTGAGGAAATCAATTACCTGAACCAGGAGGATAAAGCTGAGGAATCTACTCCAATGATGGAGAAAGATGTGAATGTTGGGTCATGCCTTAGGACTAGGAACAAAACCAAAAAGAGAGTGGTTGTCTCTGTGGATGAAATCAAAGAGGTTGTGCATATTCAAGAGGAGGTCATCAAGGAAAATATGGCCTCGGTGAACGTTTTGGATAAAATGTTGTAGTTGACACGTTCCTTTTTACTAGTTCAGCTGGGTTGTTGATGTTTTTGATCTTGTTTTGCTAACGGGTTCCTGATGTTTTATCTTTTGTCAGCATTTTGTCTTTTTGGGCTGTTGGTTTTATTTGCTTAGTTTTTTTGGCAGCTTTTCATCCTTGTAAAGGGTTTTAGGGCCCCTTCAAAACCTGATTTTCCTTATAAAAAATCTACCCATTCCTACAAATAAACCTAGAATATCGATGAGGTGGTGTAGACATCCATAAATGTCTTCACAATTTTGGGAGCGATGGTGGATGGTATTTGACCATCCACCACATGCTAATTTGGAGGTCCCTTTATACTTTATGAGAAAATTATATACAGAGTTTGTTTTGGGGGAAAAGCCCAATTATTTTGATTTTAAATCATTGCAGGGTATTGGTGGCGGCATGACACAACAGATGTTAGGGGCACAAGTTGATCCCTGACGCCCCGTGCATGCCCAACCTCTTGTGCATGCCCAACCTCTTGTAGATCCTCTTACTCCTTCCATTTTTGCACCTGTGCATCATCGTGTGGTGGTATCTGCATTAGGATCTTTGATTATTCTCACAAGAAACCTTGATGAGCATACTTTTGCAATGATGGTTGGGGCTAGACACCATGACCATGGAGGAGCATTGTATGGAGCTGGTCCTAGTACCACTTCACAAGTGTTGACACCCCACATATGTACCAATTGTCATCAAGTATGTTATGGACCTGATCAGGCTACACCCAATTCGAGTGGACATGGAGATTCTGGTGGAGAATATGGTGGCATCAGTTCATATGTTTATTTTCTCACTGTAAAGCATCACCCTGCAATCATTTCAACATAGGTATAAATATGCATGTACATGTTGAATTTATAAGAATTTTTTAAGCACACGTGTTTTTAATGAACATATATATCAAAAAAAATTGCAATGTTTTAACAATAAAATTGTTTGGTGTAGATTACTAGATGATGACCACAGGGGCCTCATTTTCTCCTCGAGTTTTTATGTCGACACTAGTGCAAGTCGGCAACCCTTATGGGATATTTTGATTTATTTTTTAAATAATATGAAATAATTTTTGAGCTTAACTTTTTAATTTGTAATTCAGTCATGAACATGTGTTTTAAATATTTATGTTAGTTCAGGGGATTCAACTGAATTACACATTAGTTCCATCTGAGGGGTTGTCAAGCGCTCCTCCATTGTCGAGTGTCTCACATGAGGTGCAGGTACATGTATATTGTAAAATATTTAAAGTTACTATACTTACAATTTTGTATTTTGAATTCGCTATATATCAAACGCGCATGTACAAGTAAATATTGTAAGCGTTATGTCTATGTATGTAGGTTGACACAACCATGAGAATGGGGATCAAACACACATTTTATGTGGCAGAAATTTAGGAGACAATTGAATTTCAAGTTGTTTAAAAAAATTCTACACATGTGTGCACAATTTGTTGGTATTTTAAATAGATTTCAATTTACCCCTATTGGTACACTTGAATATATATATAAAGTCCTACAAGGTCAAATTTAAAGCACATGTGTACTTGAATTAGGTTTATATATATATATAAACCTAATTCAATTACACATGTGCTTTAAATTTGACCTTGTAGGACTTTTTTGGTGTCACTTTCTGCCTTGATGAGGCCACACCACCTCAACTAGGACATGCAGAGCAACCTCATATGGTAATTTAAAGTTTTGATTATATATTTAAAGTCATTTTCAAATTATACATTGTGAATAACTTAAATTAAATTTAAAATTGAATATATATATATATATATCATACATGTTAAATTCTTTTTCTTTTATAGCATGAGACATGTCTTGTAGCTGAGCATGTAGTGATAGGTCTTGCACCAGAGCATGGAGAGCAGCCTCACACGATAATTTGATTTTATGATAAATTAAAATGAATTATCATTAAATCATTTTTAATTGTCTTACATCTGATTTCAACTTTCTTTCTCTTGTACAGAGTGATTCAGGTCATCTGGGTAGTTTGCGTGGTGTGAAGAGGTCTCTTGATTATAGAGACGATATGAGTTAGATTATTTCATGAGTTGTATTTGACTATTTTGTGGACTACTTATATGTCCAAGTTTCAGTATTTCAATATATGTTTAATTATTTTCATGGACTTAATATATTGTTTCATGGATTTTATTAATTTCACTATTTTATGGTCTATTATTGTTAAATAGTAATTTGCACATGTGTATTTATGCATTTTATGTGAAATTGATATGAAATTGATAGGACATTCAAATATTTGTACTTTACAAAAGATTGATAGTCAAGACATTAATAGGACATTAATGTGAAATTAAATACAAATATGAAATTAATAGGACATTTAAATATTTGTACTTTACAAATTTAGTGATTCATATTCAAGGCATTAACTTATCAAAGAAGATCTAAAAAAAATGCTTAAGGGGATCAAATACTTCAAAGTACATATGTTTCATATTTAATTGCTACAATTGCTTAAGGGGATCAAAAAAGTTCTCAAAAAATTGATTAAGGGGATCAAATACTTCAAAGTACATGTCTCATATTTAATCACAATTGATATAATTAAGTAGTAGAATTTAGGATGACTCATCATAACAATCACAAAAGTTATACAAAAATAATGTTAATGTTAATATAATTTATGTCATAATAGGATGTCTTAAGGGATCCTAATTTAGGACTTCTTAAGGGGATAAAAGAGTTCAAAGTACATGTCTCATGCTGGATCACAATTGATATAATTAAGTATAAATATTTAGGATATGTCCTAATAGGACATCTTAAGGGGATTGAAAATACTTCAAAGTACATGTCTCATATTTAATTGCAATTGATATAATTAAGTATTAGAATTTAGGATGACTCATCATAACAATCACATTCTATACAAAAATAGTGTCAATGTTAATTTAATTTATGTCATAATAGGATTTCTTAAGGGGTCCTAATAGGATGTCTTAAGGAGTCCTAATACAATATCTTAAGGGGATCAAAGAAGTTCTTAAAATTTGGTGAAGTTACCCAAGGCAACCAAATTTAAAAATAATATACATGATCTATTTAGTGATTATACAATCAAATTTTAAGTTTCAAAGTAGGGAAAAATGCATATTTAACAACAAATTATATAGAATATTGATTTTGATATATAAAAGTGTAGAGTATAATTGTGTATGTACATGTATACAAATTTGTACAAAATGTGTAATTGTGTAATTATGTATGTACATATATGCCAACTCAAAACAATGTTTACAAAATGTGGCTATGCCATCTCAAGAAAATCCAAAACTTGTGGGAAATGTAGCAGGTCTTCACACCACCTGATATCAAAATGATACAAGCAATATCAATATATCATCAAAACTTGTATTTTAATTTATATAAAACTATCTATATACACAAGTTCTACCTGTATTTACAAGTATTCCACACATGTGTGTAGGTTGAATATGCATCCTCTCATTTTTGTTTCAAAGTATGAGATCAATATGATTATGACTTAAGGATACAAAAAAGGATAATAAATCAATTTTATCTATTAACATACAAGCAATATCAATATTTAATCAAAACACATATTTAAATATATAAAACTAAAACTATATAAATAATTGGTTTTAATACCAAGTATTCCATGTTGTCTAGGTTGAATCTACATGGACTCTCTTTTTTACATCTCAAACTATGTGATGAATTTGTGATGATGGCTTAAGGATACAACGAACAATAAATAAATTTTAACTATTAATGTACAAGCAATATCAATATATAATCAAAACATGTATTTAAATATATTTTAACTAATAATTACCTGCTTTTACCAAGTATTATGTGTTGTCTAGGCTGAATTTGCATGGACTCTCTTTTTTGTCTCAAAGTATGTGATAAATTTGTGATGATGGCTTAAGAATATAAAAGGACAATTTAAATCAATTTCAACTAATAACGCACAAGCAATATCAAAACATGTATTTAATGTATTTAAAAGGACAATATAAAACTAAAACTATATTTACCTGTATTTTCTTATTCCATTGTACCATTTGCATCCTCTCCTTTTTGCAACGCATCTATGATTGTCTCATGCTCTTCCATAGAAATTGACCATAGCTCTTTATTTGTAGGTCTTCCACGATACCTCACTATTTTTTTATTTGTTTCCACCACCAAATGTGAGTAGTGTATAATCTTCTTATTTGTTTCATAATCTTCAAATGTAGGTAAACCATTCTTCCTTATTAGGTATTTTAGTTGCCAAGTGCCAACAACCACCACTGAACCTATTGGATAATGATAGCCATCATCAAAGAAGTTCTCAAAATTTGCTTAACAAGATCAAAGAAGTTCTCAAAATTTTCTTAAGGGGATCAAAGACTTGTTATCAAAATTTTCTTAAGGGTGTGTCTTAAGGGGATCACCGAACCTATTGGATAATGATAGCCATCATCATCTTCTTGAGGTGCTATTAACTTATGTTTAGTCTCCACAAAATGAGCCAACCAATATTCAGTTTCCTCTTCATTCTCCTCAGGTGCAACAACATCATACACATGTCCTACAAACAAAATTTGATTCAATAACTTGCACATGTTCATATAATTTGACCAATATACATACATGCATTCATATGTATATAAATAAATAAAAGCATTACAAAATAGTAATAAATTTAAATAAAATGAAATAAATTGAATTAAATTACCTTCTTTTACAAGGTCTAAAACATGGTCATAGTGGTCTAATGCAAACACTTGATCATTGTCTTCAATTGTTGTTTCATATTGATCGTGTGCTTGTGCAGGTTTCAACGATCTTTGCTTCCACTGTTCAACCCATTTTGTATTCACACATGCTTCCCAATCTCTTGAAATACAAAACTAACAAAAACATGCAAGCTCCCTTGTCCAGATAGTCCATGTGCTTGCATTCGAACTCTTAAATGAATTCCATTTAGTAGATCCATTGATTGTCTCACAATCAAGTCTAAGTACAATGTTCTCTTCTTCAACCAACCAAAAGAATCAACGAACTGTAGAGTACTCGCTTGATCCAAGTGTAGATAATCTGGTATTGCACCAATCCACAATCCCATGTACATCTTTAAATTTTACTGCATCCTCAAATTTCAATTTCCCTCTAGAATGAATTCTTTTAACACACGCACCAACTCTATCATGTTCTCCTTTACCATGTCCAACTTCAAAAAAAACTCCACATATGTTGGACATTATGTTCCTTGTGAACCCTAGAACATTCGAGTATTCTTGAACAATCTCGTACAACTATCTAACCTTATGAGATGTTTTTTCATTTGGATTCCTCTTTCTCTTAAATTTGTATAAAATATATTAAAACATTATTGATCAAACTTTGATGAGTGTAATTGGTTGTCACTCAAATAGAAATGATACTCCCTCAAAAAAATTCTACCATCCTCTGTGTTATCCTCTGCATGTTTGTAAACAATATGAACAAACATAGACACTTGCATTGAATTATAATATTGTGATCAAACTTCCTCTTGTGGAACTAGAGTATAGTTTTTCTCAAAATCAACCAGTGATAGTATAGTTCCAACTAGAAATGTGTTTCTACAAGCGCGAAATTATCCATCAATCCATCAAGCATCTTGAGAGTGCTTGACATATTTTAGTACAATCTTACTCTTAAATTTTGATATGAATGCATGTACACTAACTTTTTCTATAATTAAATCACAACGCTTTCCATTTTTTTCATCTTTTAAAGAATAGTCAACACTCTTAAATCTTTTAACATCCACTAATTGTTGTCAAAAATCATTTTCAACACTTTCATGCATACAAACTCTTAAGAATGAAATATTGCCACAACTAGTGCATTCTTCAGAAATACATGAACTTAAATAAAATAATTTTTCATTAGATATTTCACAAAACAAACTTGATATGACCCTTTTTCCTGATGATTGATGTTGCTTTAGATATATGATATATGATATATGCATGTGTACTTTGACATTTGATTGGAGTGATGCAGGTACTGAGTATCAACTCCACCTAGATTCATAGGCTTGAGCGTACTCTCATTCCCCGATGGTGGTTACTGGAGGTAGTCATAGGCCAAATGTCCCCTACCCTAGCCCACTGTACCATGTTAGTGTAGTGTGTCTATGTTGTTGTCTTACCATTCAGTTACCTAACGGTAACATCCAAAGAACCTTTCTATCATAAGTGGGTTACTAGTATGTCTCATTGAGGTATTTTTTCTTGGTTTTTGTTAATCCTTTATGTGGTTATAGATATATTTAATTAGTTTTTGGTGTCTTGATGTGGTTTATTGGCATCTTCATGTGATTTTAAATATAGTATTTTATGGTGGCTAATTGTTTGGGGATTTGAATTGTTATTTTCATACAGTTTTAAATATTTTATTTAAATAATTTATTAATCCTTTTGGGGGAGCCTTGTGTATTTTAATGTTGCATATTTAGTGACTATAATTAATTATATTTTTTTGGGAGCTTTAATAGCTAGTTTTATCAAATGCTTTATTTCATATTTTTTTGATGGTTTGGAGAAAATATAAAAGGAAAGGAAGATTTGTTGGAGAGGGATCATTTTTTTGGAGGAAAGGAAATTTTGTTGTTTGCACAGAGGAGGAACCCCATGATTTGGGTGATTGAGTTGGAAAGATTTTTGGAAGTTTTTCTGAGAAGAAATTTGTGGGTAGTAGATTGTTGAAATTAGCGTGCCATTTCTTACTTGTTGTCTAGTTTTGGAACCTGGTTGTGTCTTCTACACTAAGCATTCCTCCATTTCCATTTTGGGGAAAATTGAGGTATTTTCCTGGTATTCTTCAATCTTGTATGGCTGGTAATCTGGGCATTCACTCATGTTACATTTATGCCTTAAATCTCTTTTGAGATCTGGGTTACTTTTATTTTGTGAAAAATTGGAGGTACTCTATTTTATTTTTGTGATTGCTTGGGGTTTGGATAATGGTTGTTTTGAATTCTATTTTCTACTCTGTAGTATTTTTTATGGTAGATTTTTGTACATTTCCAGCAAATTTGAAATGGCTTGTTGGAAAAATCTGATTTTTGGGCTCTTTCATATTCTTTCTTTTTTTGCCCAATTTGTTAAAACGTGTTTTTCTTTGTTTCTCTTTATTCACTCATTCAAAATGAAAAATAAAGGTGGATTCCATGTAGAAATGCCCAAATCTCAACTAGGTCTTTGGCAGATTTTAATTTTGGGCACTTTCATTTTTTTGATGTTTTTCTTACCTAGCTTGGCAAAATGACGTTTTTCATAACATCACCTCATTGTTTGTTATAAACTCAAAAATTAAAGGTGGATTCCAACTAGAAACATCGAAATCTGAACTATGTCAAGCTTAGAATTTTAATCTAGACACTTTGATTTTTTATGTAATTTTTATGCCTCTATTTCACTATGAATTTCAGTTGTTTAATATTTCTTCTTACAACAATATTGGCTTGGTTGTTTTAAAGGGTTTCTATGATGGAAATTTGTGGCTTTCCCTATGTTTCATGTTTGCTTTGGATTCCCCATTTGGTTAAATGAGATGAGCTTAGGTCTAGGTATTTAGAGTGGTCATCTGGAGTGGCTCTATGGGCCCGGGGCCCACAAGTGGCTGTCGGGGAACTAGTAGCAAAGTTATAGTAAACAAGTGATAACTAAATAAAAATAATGGGGTAAAACACTAATAAGATAATGAGTCCTTGTGCATGGCCTTGAGCGTTAGTAAAGGCTAAGGATGCATTGGAGAAGGCCCATTCGTCTATGGGGCATGGATTGAGGCATGATTGAGTCTCCTCATCCCTATGACAGGTGTACTTGATTTTGTGTGGTGCCATCTCTTCGATCACGAATGATGACACTCCATCTAATATGCACTCTAGTACCTAGCACCTTGGTAGTCGTGAGTATTACCCGACATGATATTGGACGAGCATCACTTGTTGTGGCATTGGTTGTGTGCATTGTATTTCGTGCTTGCTCCATGACTAATGTGAGTGTTGGCCTTACTTTTCCATTGTGTTGTTACTTCTTTTTAGGCCTTGTGACTATCTCCAAGAATGGTGGGGTGGTCTCTTTTGAGTCCACATGGTAGGGAGGCGTTGCCACCACCATTGGGGATTGGTGTACAGGTTATTGGAGCACTAGTTGGAGTCATCCCCTCTTATGTATTTATCTTATCAGATGATGTATCTTATTCATGGAAATGTTTTTATATTCATACTTATTCCTTTATGCACATTGTACTCTCTTGAGAGAGAGAAAGTAATCATAAATTTAATGAGAAGATATGTGATGTTTTGTGTTTGGCTTACGGGTTCTAGTGTTGGTATCGGACTCGTGTATACTATGGTGATTCTTTTACGGCCTTTCTTTCATAAGTATCTTGCAAAAAAAATTAGAGCTATGGTTGTATATTATTCCTTCATGCATCAAGTTGTTAGGTTTCTGGCACAATGCAACTTGTTGTTATTGATCTGTGTTGTTGTTGCTAAGGTTTCTGGCACAACACAACTTGTTGTTATTAATTTGTGTTGTTGTTGCTAAGGTTTTTGGTGCAATGCAGCTTATAGTTATTAATTTGTGTTGTTGTTGCTAAGGTTTCCAGTGCAATGCAACTTGTTGTTCTTTGTTGTGCTGTGATGATTTCAGAGCACTAGTGTAGAGTAATTTTGGAGCACCGGTGCAAAGTAATTTTGAAGCACTGGCGTAGGGTAATTTCGGAGCACTGGCGTAGGATAATTCTAGAGCACCGGAGCAGGAAGTTCTAGAGAAATTTTTTTGGAGCTCTCCTATTTGCTCTTGTTCAGATTTTTCTTTGGAGGCTTAATCAGTCCTCCCCTCTTGGTTGTGAACTCAACCATTCTTGGTCTTGTATGTTTTCAATTTATCGTATCGATAACTGCTTTATGTGTAAGTTATTCTTCTTGTTTAATATATATATCTTGTCCTCTTTTGGCTCTTAACCTTCAGGGTTGCATAGCGGGATATTACGTCTGGTATCAGAGCCCATGTTCACACACTGGGAGCTCTGGCGTACTTGAGCCTTCTATGTTATGTTGTGTTTGGCGTGTGTGGCATGAGCTTCTTATATTATTTTATAGTCTTATTTTTATGCTTTCATGCCGTAGTTTGGTGAATAGGTCATCCTTGTGATGATCTATTTTGATGTGTTCTTTGTTTTCTTGAGGATGCCTCCTAGGGGCAGAGCTAGAGGTAGAGCTAGAGGTAGAGCCTTTTTTCTTTGTCATAGCACTCAACTTAATGTCGATCAGGGTATTCAGGGTGAGCAATAGGGGGAACAACATGCTAAGAACCAAGTCAAAGGGCTCGGGGGTTCTTAGGCTTTAACTCTTTTATTGTTGATTATGGATCGTTTAGGACCTCGTCAGGAGGTATCTAGTGAGGAGGAGTCACACCCTCCTCGTCAGGACAGTCGAGATGCTAGAGCTGAGCGGGAGCATTCCCATAGTCTGGGTCATTTGAGAGCTGATGTTGTGAGGGATAGGGTGGATGGAGACAATATTGTTGTAGGTCACATGAGGGATCTCCTTAGAGCCCATCCTCCTACTTTTGATGGTTCTGGTTCAAGTACTGAGGTAGAGACTTGGTTGATTGATCTTGATCGATGCTTTGCTATGCATCCTTATAGTAGCAATACTAGGGCTCGATGTGCCATTATGAATCTTAGAGGCTTTGCGTCTACATGGTGGAGAGTAGAGGAGCAGACGCTTCACCTAGACATTGCTTCCATTTCTTGGGGAGTATTCTTAGAGAGGTTTCGTGCATGATTTCTTTCTAACTACTACTAGAAGAGACATGCTGATGAGTTCCATGAGCTTCATTAGTTGACTATGACAGTAGATCAGTACAAGCACCGCTTCTTTGAGCTTAAGTAGTATGCTAGCATTTCTGATGATGAGTCAATGTTAATGCAACATTTCATCAAGGGCTTGAATGCCCATATCAAAGGTGGTGCTCGTTTGTTTGAGCCGAAGACCTTAGAGATCATTGTGGAGAAGGTGAGGTTGATAGAGGAGAATTTGGTTAGAGGCTTTGGTGGTTAGGAAGGTTTTCAAATTGGTAGTGCCCCTCCTTCAAGATCAATTGCTCGAGGTACACAGTCTTAGGGAGCTAGACCATCTAGATCTCAGTCTACACCTTCTAGATCTGGTCAACGACATAGGCATAGGTCTTCTCAATCTCAGTAGAGTGGGAAGAGTCCTGGTACTCCATTTTCTAGGGATCATTTGCATCATCATTCTCAGAGTAGGAAACAAAGTGGTCTAGCACAAAATTCTCAAAGTGCACAGCAGAGTTCTAGGGATGAAGGAACCCAACAGTCGCGTGCACCATTTTCGGGTCTAGGTTTTGGTAGAGGTGGTTGTTTTTCTTCTAGGGAGCATGGTCATATAGTTGTTTAGTGTCCTTAGAGATTAGTGGTTGGAGGTAGTCAAAGGTAGGATACTTCAGAGCCTATAGTAGGTGATGTTTGGTAGATCTCATAGAGTTTTTACGGTGGTGGATAACCGTCAGGCTGAGCATCAAGGCACCGTGGTCAAGTATTCGAGTCTCTTATGTGGGATTACCACATCTATTTTGTTTGATTCAGGAGCTTCATATTTTTTTATTTCTCCTCTCATAGAGTGTTGTGGACTTGTGGTGGCAAGGCAAGATGTTGGTTGGCAGGTTGAGTTAGCTACTAGAGCCAAGGTGGTTGTAGACTCCCTTGTTCATGGTTTTTTGTTGGATTTGGGCACCTTCACTACCACAGTGGATCTTTGTGTGTTGCCTTTGTGATCCTATGGGATTGTTTTAGGCATGGATTGGTTGGAGACACACAAAGCCAGTATAGATTGTCGGTGTAAGTCTGTTTGGTGTGTAGACATTGGAGAGTGTGTTGAGTTAGTTGGGGTCTAGAGACCCATTTCTCTCTATGTGATTTCAGCTATGCAACTGAAGCATTCCATGCGGAAAGGTTGTCAAATGTTCGCTATTTCAATTATTGATCTTGCTAAGGGTAGGATTCAAGAGGTATCTCTTGACGACCATCCTCTTCTTCAAGAGTTTACAGATGTCTTTCTAAGTGCTATTCCAAGTATGCTGCCTAAGCATGACATAGACTTTTGTATTGATCTAATCCTTGGAGTGGAGCCTATCTCTCAGGCATCATATCATATGACTACTCAATAGTTGAGTGAGTTACGGTTGCAATTAGAGGAGTTACTGGAGAAGGGTTTCATTAATCCTAGTATATCCCCTTGGGCAGCACTTATCATCTTCGTGAAGAAGAAAGACGGATCTCTTCACTTGTGTATTGATTATCGCTAGTTGAACAAAGTGATGGTGAAGAATCATTACTCGTTGCCTCGAATTGATGATTTGTTTTATCAGATGAGGGGAGCCAAGGTTTTCTCCAAGATAGATTTGAAGTCAAGATACCATCAACTTCGCATTCATGAGGTGGATATTCATCAGACAAAATTTTGTACACGCAATGGACATTATGAATTCACAGTTGTCCCTTTCGGGTTGACCAATGCTCCAATTTTCATGAGTTTGATGAATGGGGTGTTCCGCACCTATCTTGACTAATTTTTCTTGTGTTCCTTGATGATGTTTTGATTTATTCGAGGACTTTGGAGGAGCATGAAGGCCATTTGAGACAAGTGTTGCAGTGCTTGCGAGATAATCGGTTGTTCGACAATTTGGCCAAGTGTGATTTCTCCCAGACTGAGGTGAGATATTTGGGCCATATCATCTCAGGAGAGGGTATCTCAGTGGATCCTTCTAAGATTCAAACCATTGTGGATTTTCCAGCACCAATGAATGTGGTTGAGGTTCGCAGTTTCATGGGATTGGCGGGTTACTACCATCGATTTGTGAGAGATTTCTCTCGGGTAGCCTATCCCATCACCTCTCTTCAGCGGAAAGGGGAGAAGTTTGTGTGGTCAGATCAGTGTGAGTCAACTTTCTCAAGCTCTTAAGGAGCGGTTGACTAGTGCACCTATCCTGGTAGTGCCATATCCTATAGGAGATTTTGTAGTGTGCATCGATGCTTCGTTGGAGGTTGTGTGGGCAGTTCTTATGCAGGAGGGATGAGTGATTGCATATGAGTCTTGTAAGCTCAAGGATCATGAACTGAACTACCCCACCCATGATTTGGAGTTAGTGGTTGTCATCCATGCACTTGTGCATTGAAGACATTTCCTCTTGGGACATCGGTTTGAGTTGCATAGTGATCATCACAGTTTACAGTATATCTTCACTCAGCCGAATTTGAATGTGCGGCAGCGTCATTGGATGGAGTTCCTCTATGAGTATGACTTTGAGGTTCGCTATATCCAGCATAAGGAAAAAAAAATTGTGGATGCCTTGAGCAGGAGGAGACATGAGATCTCAGTTTTGTCCCTTGGAGTGGATTTGTGAAGCCGTATTTTAGAGTCACTTCCTAGTGATACTTGGTATTAGGAGGTGAAAGTGGAAATTGAGTCATGGAGAGTCCTTGAGGGTAGGTTTGCAAGTTTCTCTCTCGAGCCTGATGGACTTTTGCGGCATCTTGGTTGCATTTATGTTCTAAATTCTTGTGATCTTCGTTCCTTGGTTTTGTCAGAGGCCCATCGTGCATCCTATTCAGCTCATCCGGGTGTCACGAAGATGCATGTCGATCAGTTGCATCATTGGGAAGGGTTGTGGCGTGATATTGTTGATTTTGTGGCTCATTGTCTTAAGTGCCAATGGGTGAAGGCAAAACATCAACACCTAGCAGAACTATTGCAGCCTCATTCCATCCCTAGATGGAAGTGAGATATGATATCTCTTGATTTTATAGTGGAGCTACCTAAGTCTTCATGTCATCATGATGCTATTATGGTTACAGTGGACAAGTTGTCCAAGGTGGCACACTTCTCACCCATATGATCTTTGTATATTGTAGCATCTGTAGCTCGAGTGTTTATGGAGGATATTGTGCATCTACATGGTATTCCTCGTAGGATCATTTTCGATTGTGGTCCAGTGTTCACTTCAACCTTGTGGACTTCTCTTCAACATGCTTTGGGAGCTCAACTTAATTTCAGCTTTGCATACCATCCTGAGACTGATGGACTGACGGAGAGGGTTAATTAGGTTTTAGAAGATATGCTTTGGATGTACATTATGGATCAGCAATCTCGTTGGGAGGAGTACTTGTACCTGGTTGAGTTTGCTTATAATAATGGGTACCACAGTTCTCTTCGTATGTCCCCCTTCCAGGTCTTGTATGGTAGGTCATGTCAAACACCGTTGAGTTGGGATTGCTTAGAGGACCAAGTCCTTTTGGGTCTGGAGATGCTTCGAGATACGGAGCAGCAAGTAGTGTGAATTAGAGAGCAGTTGGCTACAACTCAGGATCAGAAAAGGAAGTATGTCAATGCCCATAGGTTGGACCACCACTTCTCGGTGGGTAACTATGTGTTTCTGAGAGCATTTGCGGAAGAGCCCATCCGTTATGGGAAAGGCTCGAAGTTGGCACCTCATTTTGTTGGACGTTTTGAGATCCTTGAGAGGATTGGTCCAGTCCCCTATCGCCTTGCACTACCACCGAGTCTATCGTGCATCCACGATGTTTTCCATGTTTTTGTTCTTAAACAGTATATTATTGATGTGACCCATGTTCTTGATTAGACTATTTTACAGGTCAAGGTAGACAAACAACTTTCCTTGGAGCCCATATGAATCCTACAACGTCGTAAGTTGACCCTCAGTGGTCAGGACATAGAGCAGGTAAGGGTCCAGTGGGATCCTGATAGTGAGTCCTCAGCATGTTGGGAAGATGTGGCGAGGATGAGAAACATTTATCCATTTCTTTTTGTAGGCTTCCAAGAGTAAGCCTAGTCCTAGGGGGGAGGGTGTAACAACCCCCATGTTTGTATTTTGTTGTTGTCCTTCCTTGATGGATTTTGATAACTGTATATTTTGTATTTGCACTATTCGTCCCTTCATTATTTTATATTGACACCTGAGAGGTGTAATTCCATGACTGCTATGCTAGATTACATGTTTACATGCTTATATGTTTATATGTTATTATGTTGTTGACATGATTATTGTTCATGTTGGATTTCATGTTTACATGGTTAGTTATTATGGTGGATTACATGCTTATATCTTTATATATCGTTGTATTTGCTTATGTATGATTACGAACAGGAAAAGGACAATGTCGTAACACTCGTAACCGAGAGGCTTATGATATCATGACCCTTTTTCTCAATGATTGATGTTGCTTTAGATATATGCTAAATGATATATGCACATGTACTTTGACATTTGATTGGAGTGATGCAAGTACTGAGTATCGACTATGCCTAGATTCATAGGCCTGAGTGTACTCTCATTCCTTGATGGTGGTTACCGAAGGTAGTCACAGGCCAAATGTCCCCTACCCTAGCCCATTGTACCCTATTAGTGCAGTATGTCTGTGTTGTTGTCTTACCATCCGGTTACCTAACGGTAACATCCAAAACACCTTTCTGTCATAAGTGGGTTACCAGTATGTCTCATTGAGGTATTTTATCTTGGTTTATGTTAATCTTTTATGTGGTTATAGATGTATTTAATTGGTTGTCGATGTCTTGATGTGGTTTATTGGCATCTTCATGTGATTTTAAATATAGTATTTTATGGTGGATAATTGTTTGGGGATTTGAATTGTTATTTTCATGAGGTTTTAAATATTTTATTTAAATGATTTATTAATCCTTTTGGGGGAGCCTTGTGTAATTTTAATGTTGCATATTTAGTGACTTTAATTAATTGTTTTTTTTTTTAGCTTTAATAGCTAGTTTTATCAAATGCTTTATTTCATTTTATTTTTTTGGTTTGGAGAAAATATAAAAGGAAAGGAAGATTTGTTGGAGAGGGATCATTTTTTTGGAGGAAAGGAAATTTTGTTGTTTGCACAGAGAAGGAACCCCATGATTTGGGCGACTGAGTTGGGGAGATTTGTGGAAGTTTTTCTGAGAAGAAATTTGTGGGTAGTAGATTGTTGAAATTAGTGTCCCATTTCTTACTTGTCCATTTTTGGAACCTAGCAGTGTCTTCTACACTAAGCATTCCTCCATTTCCGTTTTGGGGAAAAATTGAGGTATTTTCCTGGTATTCTTCAGTATTTTATGGTTGTTAATCTAGGCATTCACTCATGTTACATTTATGCCTTAAATCTCTTTTCATATCTGGGTTACTTTTATTTTGTGAAAATTTGGAGGTACTCTATTTTATTTTTGTGATTGTTTGGGGTTTGGATAATGGTTGTTTTGAATTCTATTTGCTACTCCATAGTATTTTGTATGGAATATTTTTGTACATTTCCAGCAAATCTGAAAAGGGTTGTTGGAAAAATATGATTTCTGGGCTCTTTCATATTCTTTTTTTTTTGCATAATTTGTTAAAACACGTTTTTTTGTTGCTCTTTATCCACTTGTTAAAAATAAAAATAAAAGGTGGATTCCATGTAGAAATTCCCAAATCTCAACTGGGTCTTTGGCAGATTTTAATTCTGGGCACTTTCATTTTTTTGATGTTTTTCTTGCCTAGTTTGGCAAAATGACGTTTTTCAAAACACCTCATTTTTTGTTCTAAACTCAAAAATTGAAGGTGGATTCCAACTAGAAAATTCAAAATTTAAACAAGATCAAGCTTATAATTTTAATCCGAGCACTTTGAATTTTTATGTAATTTGTATGCCTCTATTTCATTATGAATTTCAGCTGTTTAATATTTCTTCTTACAACAATATTGGCTTAGCTGTTTTAAAGGGTTTCTATGATGGAAATTTGTGACTTTCCCTCGATTTCATGTTTACTTTGGATTTCTCATTTGGTTAAACGAGATGAGCTTAGGTCTAGGTATTTAGAGTGGTCATATGGAGTGGCTCTCTACGGGCCCGGGGCCCGCAAGTGGCTGCCAGGGGAACTAGTAGCAGAGTTAGATTAAACAAGTGACAACTAAATAAAAATAATGGGGTAAAACACTAATAAGATAACGAGTCCTCATGCATGGCCTTGAGCACTAGTAAAGGCTAAGGATGCACTCGAGAAGGCCCATCCATCTATGGGGCATGGATTCAGGCATGATTGAGTCTCCTCGTCTCTATGAGAGGTGTATTTGATTCCGTGTGGTGCCATCCTTTCGAGCACACATGATGAAACTCCATATGATATGCACTCTAGTACCTAACACCTTGGTAGTCGTGAGTATTACCCGACATGATATTGGATGAGCATCACTTGTTGTGGCATTGGCTGTGTGCATTGTATTCCATGTGTGCTCCGTAATTGATGTGAGTGTTGGACTTACTTTTCCCTTATCTTGTTACTTCTATTTGGTCCTTGTAACTATCTCTAAGCACTATGGGGTGGTTTTTTTTTAGTCTACATGGTAGGGTGGTGTTGCCACCACCATTGGGACCGGTGTACAAATTATTGGAGCACCAGTTGGAGTCATCCCCTCTTATGTATTTATCTTATCAGATGATGTATCTTATTCATGGCAATGCTATTGTATTCATACTTATTCCTTTATACACATTGTACTCTCTTGAAGAAAGTAATCATAAATTTAATGAGAAGATATATTTTTATGTTTGGATTCACGGGTTCTATTGTTGGTATCGGACTTGTGTATACTTATGGTGATTCTCTTATGGCCTTTCTTTCCTAAGTATCTTGCAAAAAAATAGAGTTATGGTTGTATATTTTGTTGAAAAATGAGGTGTTTTTCTTAGCTTAATCTATAATTTTGTAATATTGTTGATCTAAGTAAGCTCTCTTTGTTACATATATTTATTCTTTGTGGGTGATTATCTTGATTAATTCATTTTACTATTTGTAGAATGAAGAGAAGTTGATAGAAGAACTAGGCGGGATATTAGAAATATCACACAAGATATAACATGGAGAAACCCTTTCAGGAAAAAATCAACCAAGAATTATTCTATTATTCAATCTTTGAATTACAATAGCTCCAATTCTTGCTTGAGAATGCTTCTTTATCTTTGTCAATCTTCTTCACACATGTAATAACAATTATAAAAAAATCTTCTACTTGAATGAGATATAGAGACAATATGCAACCTTGTAATCTCTAAATGGTTATAATTACAATGCACAAGCTCAAGCCTTGAAAAGGTACCATATTGCTTCAAGTTGAGTTATTACGTGAAGACTAAAGCTACAACATGTGCTTCATGCATTTGGGTGTCCCCAAAGCGCAAATTCTCCTTCACTTCGATGATAATTCCAAAGCTTTTCCTCAAAGTTGGTGCCCATAAGTAATCCTACTTAACTGAGCCTTCAAAAATATCTTATCATGCATGAGAGGTAAATCCAAGAAAGCATCTTGGGCGCCTAAGTTGGCTCCAAGTGATTTCTATTTAACTAAAACATTTACTCAACACCATTCCCAAAGAATGGTCATCCCCTATTAACTGGAGCTAGTCCCTCTTATCTTTCATACAAATCAATGTTATTAGCCATGCATTCCAAGTTAACTAAAGTTAACAAACATACAACTAAAACTAATTGAAGACAACTGAACTATAACTGAACTGAACTAAACTTCAAGTATGCAAACATCAAATCCTAACTCCTAGGATCTTTACATGCATTCAGAAGTGTTAACTGTTACTTTGTATAGTTAACTGAACACAAGGTGAGTGTCACCTTACCATGTGTGCACCCACATGCTCCTATTATTTAGGAATAACTACAAATGTCAATTTCATGATTTATTTCATCCAAATAATTAATCTCATCCTAATCTTAGTGTTGTTGAACACATTCCAAGAACTTAGGAGATACATGAAATAATTAATGTTTAGGATTT
Organism: Sequoia sempervirens; assembly: GCA_007258455.2. Taxonomy (NCBI): domain Eukaryota; kingdom Viridiplantae; phylum Streptophyta; class Pinopsida; order Cupressales; family Cupressaceae; genus Sequoia; species Sequoia sempervirens. The sequence continues at coordinate 125,777 of VDFB02368982.1, read as the reverse complement.
GCAATTAAATGGCATCCTATTTCCAACATATTCTTCCTTCATGCATCAAGTTGTTAGGTTTCTAGTGTAACATAGCTTGTTGTTATTGATCTGTGTTGTTGCTGCTAAGGTTTTTGACGCAACGCAACTTGCTATTATTAATTTGTGTTGTTGCTACTAAGGTTTCCAGTGCAATGCAACTTATAGTTATTAATTTGTGTTGTTGTTGCTAAGGCTTCCGACTCAATGCAACTTGTTGTCCTATGTTGTACTGCGATTATTCTGGAGTACTGGTGCAGAGTAATTATGGAGCATTGGTGCAGAGTAATTCTGAAGCACTGGCGCAGGGTAATTTTGGGGCACTGGCATAGGGTAATTCTAGACCACCATAGTAGGAAGTTCCAGAGAAATTTTTTTGAAGCTCTCCTATTTGCTCCTATTCGGATTTTTCTTTGGAGGTTTAATCAGTCCTTCCCTCTTGGTTGTGCACTCGACCATTCTTGGTCTTGTATGTTGTCAATTTATTGTACCAGTAACTGCTTTATGTGTAAGTTATTCTTCTTGTTTTAAAAAAAATAAATTATCTTGTCCTCTTTTAGCTCTTAACCTTTGAGGTTGCGTAGCAGAATGTTACAGTTTTTTACGATAAAAAAATTCTTTGTATAATCTATTGGCATGCTTTCTTATTTGTCTCTAAGAAATCTTACTAGGAAGATTATCCAAAACATCTCTTTCAATTTTTATTTTTTTAAAAATGCATTTTGTACTTCACATCCTGGATTTTCATTTTCATCAACAAAATGGTTTTCATTTTCATTTTCAACAAAAGGATTTTTGTTTTCATTTTCAACAAACAAATGATTTTCATTTTCATTTTCAACAACAAAATGATTTTCATTTTCATTTTCAACAACAAAACAATTTTCATTTTCATTTTCAACAAAACAGTTTTCATTTTCATTTTCATTTTCAACAACAATTTGTCTAAAATCTTCATCTCTACAAATATTATCGATGTCAACATCGTTAAATCTAGCATCTTTTAAATCTCCTATAAATAAAATTTCCATTTCATTCAAAGGTGGATTTGAAGATGTACCTAGATTTGTGCCTATTGAAACATTCTCCATAGCATTGAAAGGGGGATTTGAAGACATACCAAGACTAGTTTGTATAATTGTATTATTTTCTACATTAACCTCTTGCAAATTTGCATCGTCTACATCCATGGTCTCCTCAATGTTTTTATCTTCAATAGTTGTGGAATTGGATGCTTCAGCATTATTCATTGATTGAATCCTCATTCTTCTATATTATCGATGTCAACATCATTAAATCCAACTTCTTTTAAATCTCCTATAAACAAAGTTTTCATTTCATTCAAAGGTGGATTTGAAGACATACGTGGATTTTTTCCTATTGAAACATTCTCCATAGCATTGAAAGGGGGATTTGAAGACATACCAGGAATAGTTTGTATAATTGTATTATTTTCTACATTAACCTCTTGCAAATTTGCATCGTCTACATCCATGGTATCCTCAATGTTTTTATCTTCAATAGTTGTAGTATTGGATGCTTCGGTATTATTCATTGATTGAATCCTCATTCTTCTATCTCTTTGTCTTTTTGCCTCCTCTCTCTTTGCTTCAATTTCTTCAGGGGTCAAGACCTTCTTATCTTCCTCTTATTACGAGCTTGTGATCCCATGATTACAAAATTTTGAAGCACAAATGAATGCCAATAGTGAAAGTCTTCCTCTTTTGTTCCTCCTTCAAACAATTAGAAAATGAACACAATTCCACTAAAAAATTATCCCAATGATGCCTCCTTTCAAAAATTCAATTCAAATTGTAAGTTGAAGACCTTGTAAAGACAAAATTTGATAGAAAATAGGTGAAATTGACGCTATCAACCGCACACTGTCAAGTTGCAAAATTGACAGTAACATTTTGCCAATAAAAATTAAAAGAGCAGTAAAAAAAGAAACAGGATCCCATTTATAAAACAAAATCCTATTTTATAATCGGGATCCCATAGTAAACAGGATGTCATTTTTTTTTAATTGTTAAAATAATAAATACAAGGGAACGAGATCCATTTACAAAATAGGATCTCATTTTGCAAATTGGGATCTCGTTTCTTAAAATTTGAATTTTTGATTGGGTTTTTACCTTGTTTCTCGGTTTGGGGACCCGAACCTAAGCTTTGGACCTAATTTGACCTGCAACTTGAAGGTCATGTCAATGTCACAAGAAAATAGTGATTTTGGACATATGTTTAAAGAAATTTTTGCAAAAAAATTCATGAAATTAAAACCCGTTATAGATGAGACAATGTAGATTCCAAATATGTAAAAAAAATTACAATTAGATTATTTTTTCTATTTTTCAATTAATTTCTGATGAAACTGGTCGATAAACTCAAAATATCAAGGTTTTTTAGTATTTTAATAACTTTTTATTAAAATATTTTTTATAAAACAAATTGCACGAAAACGTAACTCAGAAAATTCTTTTCGATTTAAAAAAAATAAAAAAATGATAATTTAGGTAATCTTATGCTTGACGTACACGACAATTTTTCAAAACAAGTATGGCCAATAAAAAATTAACAAAAAAAAGAATTCAATAAAAATTTACAAAAAAATATCGAAAACGTGCTTCAATGAATTACAAATATTTTCCCAAAAGGATTTAGAAAAATATGATTATTTAGGTCAAAATATGGATGTACACGTGCATGGTATGATAAAAAGTGACTTTTAAATAGTGGTTTTTAGAAACGCCTATTGAAAATCAATTTGTATCATCTGGGTATTAAAATAAATTACATATTTGAAAACTAGACTCCAAGTACTGCATTTTATGATTAGTGACCTTTTTTAAGATTTGATCTCTAAGTGCTTCAAATTTTAAGGTCAAATGGGACAAATTCTAAAAATCAGGGAAAACACTTCCACTTTTTGGCCAAAAAGTAGACTCAACTTCTTACACGCCCTTAAGTGCTCCAAAATATGCATGGTCTTTACAAATAGTAGACAACTATAGATTGTAAATTAATAGTAGTCTTTAGTAATACTTATAACATCTTATTTTTCCATGAGGCAACCATCAATTGAAAGAGATGTGGGTAAGCGTTTAGAACTATGTTACACTTTTATAAAGGAAATGACCAACACAAATACAATTTTTTAATTTTGACCATTTAAAAATTTCATTTATAGTTTGAATTTTAAAATAATATAAACTAATGAAATGTAGAACTTTTTCTTTTTAAAAAAAAGGGGTAAAAACTTTATTGAAAATCAAGAAAGAGCAATACAAGAAAAAAGGGCCAGAGCCCTAGAAGCCATCAAGAAACGACCAAACAAAGCCAAAACCACCTCAACCAGGGCCATAATCAGTTGCATCTTCAACAAGAATCCCTTCAAAGTCATGATGACGCTCAGGGGAAACTTGCTCCCACTCCTCAACCTTCGGACCATCTAAATGCTCAGAAGCCCACTTGGCCAAACAATCAACAACCCTATTCCACTCCCTCGCAATGTGGATGAAAGACACCAACTCCATCAAAGAGCTAATTTGCAGGACCTGTTGCACCATCCTAGCCAGCTGCCAGCTAACATCAGAAAGCCTCTGATCATTGATTAAATTAACCAAAATTTGTGAATCAGATTCACAGATCACCCTGCGCCACCCCAAAGCATAAGCCCTTTCCAGAGCATAGAGGATCGCCAAACCTTCCATAAGGTTGACATTCTGCATCCCTTCATGAATAGCAAAGAAGAAAATCACGGAGCCAAAAAAATCCCTACCAACACCACCAATCCCAACAGGCCTAGGATTGCCTCTTGAGGAACCATCAGTATTGATCTTCAAAATGCCAACTGGAGGGGACAACCATCTTCCCATCCTTTGGACTTTATTTTTCACCCTCCTTCCTCTCCTGACACAAGAAGATGCCAAAGACAACCCCTGAATCCCCAATCTATCCACCATCTCAGCATCCCTTCTCTCCAAAGGGAACTCCACTTCACACTTAGCCTCCATAGTCTCCTGAATCATACCTAAAATTATTTTCCAAACTTGTTGGACTAACAACTTTTTGCCATAGAAAATTCAACGATTTTTTTCCAACCAGATCTGCCATAGCATGAAGGTAGGCCCAACATACCACACAGCCTGCAAGAAAGAAGCCGAAGCAAGAGGTCTAACCAAACTACTCTAAAAATCCACCAAGGAGGAGGCATGAACACAGGGGCTTCTCCAAACACCCCACCAAGAGTGCCAAAGATGCACAACAAAGGGACAGTGGAAAAACAAGTGAGAAGAATCCTCCTCTCCAGCTCCACACAAAGCACATATGGAAGGGCCCTCGAACCCCCTCTTCCTAATGTTATCCCAAGTCAAACATCTATTCCATGCCAAAGTCCAAATAAAGCAATTGCACTTTGGCCAAGAGAACTTGTTCCACACATTCTTCCACCAGTGAACCTCCACTGCATCCAACCTCTGGGATAACAACCCCTGATATCCCGAAGAGACAGTATAGACACCCTTAGTATTAGAAGACCAGGCCAAAACATCCCCATCTAGGAGGGAACTACACCGTCTACTAACAAGGATATTCTGAAGCTCAGCAAACTCTTCCTCCATACCAACAATAGGCCACTCCTCAGGGTTCTTCCATCTCACCTCCTCCAACTAAACATGAGACAAAAAGGACTTAAAGTCACTCACCCTCGACCAACCAACCTCCAGGAACCTCTGACACAGAATCAACAAATTAGGAAACTAAGAAACAATGGGAGGGAATCCATCCAAGAGTCAGACCAAAAATGTGCCTCCACCCCTCTTTTGCAAATCCAAAACAAGCCCTCTTTGATGAGCGCAACCCCTTTTTTTAGTGTACCCCAAATCACCGAACCTTTCCCCACAAGGGGATAACAAGGAATATACATCCTAGGAATCCCAGGGAAATACTTATGGGATAAAATTCGGGCCCATATCTGATCCCGTTCCACACACCACCACCAGTACAATTTAGCAGCCAACGCCACCCCAGACACATCAGATTGCCTTAATCCAAGACCACCCAACTGCTTCGGGCTGCAAACAACATCCCATCTGACAAGACTCCATTTAGAGGATATCAAATTACCAACCCATAAAATTGTCTTGCTAAAGAATCTAATTCCTTAACAAAACCCATAGGAGCCACCTAGATCATGCAACGATAAATGGGGAGGGCCTGCACCATAGACTTGAGTAACTAAACATGACCAACAAAAGATAGCCACCTGTGTGTCCAATGATTCACTCTCATGCAAAAATTTTCTAAAAAATTATGCCAAGAACCCCTGGGTAGCCTTCCCACCGAAATAGGAATACCAAGGTAGGTCAAAGGGAGAGCCCCTATTTGAAATCTCAAGATATGAGCAATCCGCCTCTAAATGGGTTCTGAAGTATTGAAGAAGAAAATGGAGGACTTATCCTCATTAATCAACTGTCCCAAGGCAGCAAGCTAACAATCCAACACTGTGCGCAAATTTGACGCTTCCCTAATAGTAGCCAAACCCATTAGAGCGATATCATCCACAAACTGTAAATGAGACTGCGGAGGAAAATCCCCTCCCCACCTCCACCCCTGAATGAGACCCAACTCCACATTCCTTCTCAACAAGTGTCTGAGACCTTCAGCAAGAAGAAGAAATAAATAAGGAGAGAGGGGGTCTCCCTGATGCAAACCACGAGAGGCACCGAAAAGCTTAGAATGCTCACCATTGATAAGCACCGAGAATGAGGTTGAGGTAACACAACTCATAACCCATTGAATCCAGACTTCCCCAAAACCAAAAGCAGCAAGCACCTTTTGAAGGAAGGACCACAGAACTCTATCATAACCCTTAGCCATATCTAGCTTAATGAACATCGCCTTATCTTTGGAGATAGCCATATAATGAATGGTCTCAGTTGCAATAACCACCCCATCCAGAATTTTTCTACCCACCACAAAACCACTCTATTCCTTAGAGATTAGCACAGTAAGCCACTTTTTTAACCTATCGGCAATCAATTTAGATATAATTTTATAAATCACATTGCACAAGGAAATAGGACGAAATTGAGTTAACTTATCCGCCCCCTCACACTTGGGGATAAGAGCAAAGAAGGTAGAATTCAGAGCATGTAACATATACTTATTCTTCTACAACTCTTGAGCAACAGCCAAAAGGTCCATCTTGATAATATCCCAGAATTCCTGAAAAAATTCAATCGGGAAGCCATGAGGGCCAGGAGCTTTCCCCTTCTTCATCTGGAACACAGTTTCCTCCAACTCTTCCAAAGAAATGTCACCCATAATATGCACCTGCATCTCCCTGGAAACCACCAAAGGAATACAGGAAAGAACCTAAGCTTCCTCAGGCGACCCTCCCTGCGAGTCTTCCCTAAATAAGGAAGCAAAATACTGCACAGCCTCACTCGAGATTTCTTGAAAAGAGGAAAGATTCTCCCCCTTGTCATTCACTAGAACCGAAATAGAATTGTCATGTCTCCTGGCCTTCATTGAATTGAAGAAGAAAGTAGTATTCTTATCGCCTTCCTGCAGCCACTCGATCTGAGCCTTTTGTTTCCAAAACACTTCCTCTACAACTCACACTCCTCCAGTGCCTTCAAATCCCTAGCCTCCTCCCGAAGCAAATCTTCAGTTACCCCAACCTCCCTGATCACCCTCGTAATACCATCCAGCTTAGCCTGAGCAACACTCTTATCATGGAAAATGTTTCCAAAGCACCAGCAGTTCCAACGTTTAAGCTGGTACTTCACAAATTGCAATAACTTAGCAAAAGTATGCATTGCCATACCATGAGTAGGTCTACCATACCTCCACCAGTTAGTGACATGGCCATGCAGAGAGGGGTCACATAAACACATAAGCTGAAACTTGAAAGAAGGATACTAGGGTACATGAGCAGAAGTAATGGAAAGCTTGATAGGCCAATGATCAGATCCCCGCCAATCCAGAATTTCAGAGCTAGAGGACCATCGACCACCAACCCAAAAATAGGAAACCAGAAAATGATCCAAATGTTCTACAATGCAACTCTCCCCAACCCTTCGATTGTTCCAAGTAAACTAACCATTGGTGGGCTTGATGTCAAAAAGATTTAAAGCTACAATATTGTCCTAAAGAAGCAATGCAGAAGCCTCCAATCTTGCAATACCCCCTCACTTCTCAGCGAGCTCAGAAATGGCATTAAAATCCCCAGCCAAAATCCACAGAAGGTAAGGCACCATGCTACAGAAAAACCTGATATGGGACCACAAAAGTTGCTTACCCTGAATCTTGAGAGGCGAATAGAGATTAGAGAAGAGAATAGATTCCCCTGTCTCAAAACAAGAGGCACTCATAGATAAAGAAGACTTAAAGGACATCCACTAAACGGGGCGAACCTTACGAGGGTTCCATAGACAAGCCACTCCCCCAACCGATCCATAAGCCCCAATGCACTGGCACTCACTACCTCCCCAAAGCTTAGGCACCAACCTCAACATACACTCCACTGATAACTTAGTCTCCTGAAGGAAAAGAACATCTGGAGAATGACTTCTAATCAAAGCACGAAATTTTTTTTGTCTAGGGCCACTGTTCAAGCCCCTTACATTCCAAGACAAAACAATCATTTCAAGGGACATGAGAAATGAGAATCCAGGGTCTTTACAGACCCCGACTCCACCAAAGTCTCTCCTGTTAATTTAATCTTTTCCAAATCCTTTTTTCTACCAAGCTTGGAGGGTTTCTCCCCCACCCCTTTTTTTGGGTCCCTTTGAAGGAGACCCAAAGGAGAAGGAGACTTGCTACTCTTAACCATTTTAGAACCTGCTTTCACCACCAAAGAAGAACCATCCCCCACACCCTTCTTCCCTTTTGTTGAAGGAATCGACTCCATTCTAACCTTCGTCTGAAGGTCAGTTTCCATTTGCAAAGTACCTGCATCTTGCATACCCTGAGTAGCTTCAGACAAAAGACCCTCATGCCCTGAAACCAACACATCCTGATTCAGATTCACCAAGCCCAGGTTCACTTCCTACTAGCTGAGATCATCTAAAATCTTAAATCTATTAAAAGTGTCTTCATCCTATCTTTCCATCAGGGTCCTCTTTTGACCCCAGTTCCTGTGATGAGCCTTGACAGGAACGTAACCATCCGCACCAACCACACCACCCGGAATGGGATCCTTCCCCTTGTCAGCCCTAGGGGGTTGCGAGGGGGCTGAGAAGACTAGGGTTCTGAAGGCCTAGCCCTTGTACATCGACGTGGCAGGTGTCCATATTCATGACAAAGACGACAACGAAAAGGAAGAGTCTCATAGTCCAATTGTTGCAACCACGAATAAGGACCCGCACACATATCCAAAGAATCTAGTAATGGCTTACTTAAATCAATTTCAACACAAATATGAGCAAAAGTCATTTCCTTTTTAACCTGAGTCTATTGCACAGAGTCAACCGGCTTTCCAAGCATCGAGGCCAACAAGTGCAGAACATCATCCCGCCAACATTCCACGGGAAAACGAGGGAGTCGAACCTACACCAGAACACGAGTTGGAATCTCCTCAGAAGGATCAAAACCCGCATGCCAAGGTTTAATAAATAGCCCGATCTGGTTGTAAAAATAAGGGCCTCCTTCAAAGACCCTAATATGATCTGCCATGCAATTAAAAGTTACCATTAAATAGTTGTTTTCTAGCAACATGAGCTCCATCTCGCCCTCCGGCATCCAGGTTCATTGTGCCCATGACTATAGAAATTGTAAGGAGATACGCATCTCCATAAACTTTCACAATAAAGAATGACCTGAGTAATAATCAATGTCTTCCGCAATCATCTACAGCGAGATAACCAGCTTCGGCCGCTCTTTACAGCATTCCAAACATCTATTAATTTTCATATTGCGTGATCCACCAGATGGTCCCATTCTACCAGCTCTTGATTCAGGAGAAAATAAATTATTATAAAAAAGCTTTGCATCCTAGGAAGATGACTTAGCACCAACTGCAGAGCGAAAGTCCATTGTGGGCGAAACCCCAGACGATTTGCCAAGAGCGATTAAAACTGAGGGGCCCAAGACGGGCACACAACCCAACGCTCCACGGCAGGGAGTGGGGACAGCAACCCCACTCACCAATCGCACCCCACAAAAAGCAAAAGAATGGCAGCGTAGAAAGCTAGACCCCACACAAAACAAAAGAAGGGCAATGTAGAGAGAAGACCCCACACCCGAGAGGGACACCACGCAACCCAAAGAGTGGTGTCGCCCTACACACGAGACCCCCAAAAACCCTCCAACACACCACCTCCACCCCACTGCAGGCCAAAGCCCACTCCACAGCAGCCGCCCTGAGTGCAAGACCTTAGGAGAAAGGGATCGGAGACCCCAACGCCAGAAAAAACACCACCATAGAAGAGAATGCAACCACCGTAGGAAAGAAAAAATGAGAGAAACTAGACTCTGCCCCCAAACAACACCAAGAACCCCCCCATAGTGCACAAAGCAAGCAAAGAACAATCACGGGCTAGGGCTCGAGTGCCCTAGCACGGCCCGATGATGCAGACGTAGAAAAAATCCATTTGTATAATTGTCAGGTGACTACGATTCAAAATGTAGAACTTTTACTGAAGTTTATGTTTACAATTTTTTTATTTTAAAAAAATTAGTTGGATATGTTTTTTAATAAATTTATAGAAGAATTTCAATTGTTAAAAAAATGAGGTTGATGGGATGTCATGCAAAAAGACCCAAAAAAAATTCTCTAATTTCTTCCTCACATAGATAAATTGAAATCTAATGCATGAAAAAAAATCAATAAGTATTTATTTTTTATTAATTTATTTAAGTCAAACTTAATCAAAATGATAGTTTTTATGGGGCATCAACTTTTGTCTAAATTTGTTATCATTTAGGGGCAGTGGGCCTAGCTCGATTGGCTAAAGCATCATGTTGCAAGCAAGAGGTTACAAGGTCTAGTCTCCCCACTGTCCCTATGGTATCGGAGGGCGTGTCATGTTAGCATCACCAATCATGTGAAAAAAGTTTACCAGGCACACTGTAGTTTATAGGGGGGCTGCTCGATTCCTGTGGTCTAAAAAAAATGTTATCATTTAAAAAGATTATACCTCTTAAAAAATATTCTCCTTTAATGCATTGTATATTTTTAATTTTTTAAATATTTTTAAATATTTTTAAAAAATTTAATCAACCTCATATTTGATTATAATGACATACTAGCAATAAGTTTTTTAAAATCATAATAATACTAATCATAATATTAAAAAATAGATTCTAAAATTTGAGCTCTACACAATATTTTCATTAAAGTACCTTTGGTTGGAGAAATCTAGAATTGAAGTTTTTTTTTTTTTAGTTTGTCTCAAAAGAGGGGTTAAGCTACCACATAGATAATTTTGAGCAAAAGTGTTCCAACAAGAACTCTTTCGACCAAAAATGTTTCAATCCAAATATTATATGTAACCTAGTTTGAATTTTAAAATTAGATTATATCTATTTAAGAATATTGGGAAAAAGGGTTTGTCTCGAAACACTTTGTGTCACATAGGTGCCAAGTAGTTTCAAGCAAAACTACTTTTTTGCCAAAAAGTGTGGCACATTTATGATTTTTTTATGAATAAGTGTCAATATTATCATTTATAAAATAATGTTACACATATTCACAAAAAAATCTGGGTGAGAAAAGTCACAACCCTAAAGTCCATACAAGGTTAAAGCTTAAAGCATTAAAACATAAACAAGGCTAGTAGGTGGTGAGAGAAGTATTAGTCCCACCCATTATTATCCTTATCATATAATTCTATTATAGCATGGGTGTGTGAAATTGTAAGTCAACTAAGGGAAATTGTTGAGATCAAACCAACTAGAAGTACCACTGATAGGCCATCCATAGGTTTCTCCCACATGTGGTAGAGAGGCAGAGCATCAAAGAGTAGGTAGAAATCAAGCCCACTAACAACAATCCCTTCTTGCAATAAGGGGAGAAGCTTAGGAGCAAGTCTCCCGATTACCTCAAGCAAAGAGGCTATGTCCATGACAGTGCCCATAAAAGGGAAAGCAACCCTTGGAGGAAGAGAGAGCTATAGTAACTCTAGAAACCACATAAGGGGCAACTACCCTAGAGGTCAAAGAGTACCTACAAATGAGCCACCTCAAGTACAAATTTGTTATCTTGCACCTAAATCTATAGTAAAACATTGGAACATATTGTTGCTTTAGTATAAAGTAAAACATAACAATTGGCAAAAATAACCAAAATTCTCTTTTTGTATGTTGAATAAAATTTCCACCTAGAAGCATGCCAAATCTAGTTGAACTTGTGAGGATGAAACCTAATCCCCTAAGATAACCATGTCTAAGAAAAAGGTTTTAGTCTGGAGGGATTGAAAACATCATGAATCAAATTCCAAACATTTTGAGCTTTGGGATGAAATCTAAAAAGGGTGTTTGAGAGACTTTGATTGCCCACAAAATTGGCAACGAGGGTTGATATTTATCCCAAGTGGGATAACCTAGATCTAGTGGGAAGGCCTTGAAAGAGAATACACTAAAAAAAGTGGGATACTTTGGGTTTTAAAACTATTTCCCAAATGGTGTAGTTTTTCTTTGTTAAATAGAAGTTAATGGCTATAGATGTCATCATTGATTGAAAGTGGGAACAATGGGAAAGTGAGGTGAGAGCCAAAGATACCCTTGTGGTTTGTGATTTCGAAAGTTGTGTTTGGAAACCACTTCTAATATTTCCACTAAGATTTGAAGGAATTAGTACTAGTTCTATGAATCATATTAGCTAGAATGCCCCCCCATAACTATATCGAAATTTTCATTATCTTGATTAAAAAGGTGAAATTTGGCTTTAACTTCATTCCATGACAAAAGATTCATGAAAGCTCTAGAGAAAAGATCTTGAATAGTTCTAACTGCCTTTTTTTTTATGAAATCTCAATGCATGAACCCAATGAAACTTTTCCAAAGAGAATCATGACCTTAGAAAATGGGGGACCACTAGATATTCTACTAATTAATGGAAAGATGATTATGAAATTAAAAACCATTCTAGAGAATCCAAGGTTTTGTGGCTTCCCAAGCTCTCCAAATACTTTTTTATCACAAAATTTCCTTGGATCTACACCAAATTTTTCATGTTAAGAAGGGTTTGAAGCCCAGTCCACTTCAAAGAAGGGTGTCCAATTGGATGACCAAAAGAGATGCAATGTTGCACAAGGATTTTCTAAGATTCATCACCCCGAAGGGCTCATTTGATCTACATAGTGCAAAGAGCCAAATCCTAACATTAGGTGGATAAAATCCCCAAACCCCTAGATTCCTAAGGGAGGCAATAAAATTCCTATGCCACTCTATGAAACCCCTTGTGATTACTTGAAGAAGACCAAATAAAATCATGAAGAAGCATCTCCAACTTCATATAGGAATCCTTAGAAGGAACCTAGAATGAGGAATAATAAAAATGAGTGGCTATAAGAATCTTAGAATAGATCTGAAATTTTCTTGCCAAGGAGAGGGGTTTAGTGACCCAACAGTCCAACTTCTTTTTAATTCTAAAGAGAAAAAATTTCCACAAGGATTCTTGGGACACTTAGAAAACAAAATGAATACCCAAAAATCTAAAAATAATTCCAAGAACAATCCTTTTTCAGCCGTAGGAATTAATCCAAGAAGACACAAGGAGGAAGGATTATGTGTAGCATTGTGTCTTATGCCACTAAATGGAAAATCTAAAGGATTTACAAATATATAATCATTTAAGGGCATGTTTTATATTTGTCTCCTCTTCTAAGAGACATAAAAGAATCATCCGCAAAGTGGTCATTAACAAGATGGGTTGAGGAATTGGGAAGAGATATACCTTTAACCAACCCTTGAGAAACTAAGTGTGATATAAGGTAACTAAATCCTTTAGAAACAAGCACATAAAGATTTGAAGCCAAGGAACAACCTTATCAATTGGACATGAAAATCCTAAAAGCATTGGATTGTTGACCATTAATCGTAATGCAAGCAAAGGAATTTGCAAAGAGAATGGTAATTGATTGAATGAAGTGAGGCCCAAATCCTAGAGCTTGTAATATAGCTAGTATAAAGGGTCACTTAATTCAGTCTTCGGCCTTAGAAAACTCAATTTTGAGGAACACAACTTTTTTTCCAAGTATGCCTTGCCCATTCCATACCTTCCTAAATTTCAATTCATTATCCAAAATGTATCTACATTTGATGAAACCAATTTACTCATTCCTCATAATTTGAGGAAGGATATGACACAATTTTATAACCTAAGATTTGATAATGATCTAGATGAATAGGAAACAATGAGAAAAATAATAGGCCTCTAGTTAAAAATATCCTTTGGGTCTCCAGTCTTAATATTACCTTTTATGATTACTTTTCCTAATGATTTGTAATGTAAGAGCTCAAGATCGACTTTGTGTAGGTCCTCACCAACACAATCCCAAACGGCCTTATAAAATTCACAAGGAATCCATCACAACTAGGAGCCTTAACATTAGCCATGATATATATAACCTCCTTGAGATCACCAATAGCAATAAATTGATCACATAAGGCTTGTTGAGTGGGGGAAATCTAATAGGGAATAACCTTGAGGAACTCCTATAAGGCAAGGTCACATTCAAATTTTTTTCCTAAGCTATGAAAAATTTCTCATAATAAATGACAAAATCTTGGAGGATATCAAGAAGATATTTGAGAACATTCTACCCATCTTTTATTTTATTAATGCCATGTGAAGTATGATAGGATGTAAGAGCTTGGGAAAATTCCTTGGAATATCTATCCCCAAGATTAAGAAAGTGTAGTATGACTTTGATTGAGTGCATCTATCTAAATGGTTATTATAAAATTTCTTGTGGTGGTGAAGCTCGACCACCCTTAGCCACAAAGAAAGGGAAAAGGGTTCAACTGCAAGAGATACATTAGCACTACAAAGCTTTGAGGTTGTGGCCTTGTATGCACAATGTCAAAAGATGGCCAACTAACGTCCATAGATGTAAAGGAACCAAAAAGTATGTATGATGGATCTATTCAACCAAGAAATCCAACCAATTGGCTAAGTGGGCCAATATTCTAAGTTCCAAATATACCTAATTTGGGCCAATCAAGGTTAATGGCTCAATAAATAAGTATTTATAAAAATTGAGTTTTACAACTCTAAGATATACCCACTTTCCATTGAATTTTGAGCTTGATGGTCATGTGGTTTGATAGAGTCGTGTTTGGAAAGGCTCCAGTAAGAGTGAGAAATAAATAGAAAAGGAGAAAAAAGACTATGCATAAATCATAGCATGATCTAAGCACCCATGAATTGAAAATCCATAACTCCAAATACGACAGTAATACCATTTATTTCACCTATGCCTGTTTGAATAGCGTCAGGTAAACCTATTTATTTTTTATAGGAAGTGTTATAATCTTCATAAGATTGTTCTTTTGTTTCTATAAATTCTTCCTTTCCTAGATTAAGTGTACTCTTTATTAGTTTTATGTTAGTGTCGACATACTCTTTTTCTTCTTTAGTTAAAGAGTGATAACTTAAAGTTAAAGGCTCTATCAAGACCAATCCAAAAATCATTCCACTTATACCAATGGGAATGATTATGGCAATGACTCATATTAGGATTAAAAAAACCCAATTTATTATGTATTACCATGCATTTCTTTTTCCATTTATCCAATATAAAGACAAAGTCCTATTTTATCATATATCATCACAACCATATTAAAGTCCCTACGCATGAACAAAATGGAAACATGCAACAACTCAATAATCCATCACCATAGAAGATATTTAACTCAATAGTATCATTGGAAGCATAAATATGTATAATACCAAAAGAATTTTTTCAAAATTTAAGAGGATAAAAATCACATAATTGGTGGGGTGAGAACCGTAGTCAAAAACATGTCAAAGCCATCTAGAGAGAAGGTTGACAACCCCTCTATGACCAATGTCATGATTGCTTCAAAACAAACAACTAGCTAGCCAAATAACACAACAAATAGCAGAAATAAAAAAACTAAATATCTTGAATTCTTGTTACAAATAGAAAATATCTAAAGTTGGCTACCTCTAACAAACATCCTACACTGTATATTTCTTAGGGAGGACAGTAAGCCCTTAGACATTATAGGAGATAAAATCCATTGACAAGAATCAAGAGACATCACATCACTATTTGACTTTTGGAGAGAAGAATAATGTTTTGCAAAAAATATTTTGATGAGAAACTACCCAACTAGATGTTGGGAATTGACATTTTTCACTTTTTTGTATCATACTCTCCCTTCTCCAACAAGTTGAAGAATGTTGATAACTTGTAGTAACTTTGTAAATAAGGGGTAGGCACTCATGGTTGTTACATCCTTTCATATTCTCTTCTTTCTTTATCTACACAAGATTTTAAATTTTGATTTTACTATAATGAATGATGTGACAAGGCTAAGGATGCATTACTAGTGTTAGAAAAAAGAAATTTTTGAGAGAGAGTCAAACATGATAAGAAAGGTAGGTTGAAAGTGTACAAAATAACTTTTTTTTTTACTATGTTATTAAATTAAGGATAATTAAAATTTTTATATCAAAATCATGAAAACTAGGAGAAAGAATTCACAAATATATGTAGCATGAAAAAAAAAGCATGAGTTAGATGATATACCATTCATGTTGTCACTATTATGAAAAAGGTTGGTGTACATCTTGTACAATAAAAAAAAAAAAAATTATGTAAAATAAATATTTGTATGCGATGTATCTTTCGAGATGTGTTTATTCGTATTAAATATTTATTTGGGTCCACTTGTAAAGTTTTATTATATAACATCAAGGTTAAATATTTTATGTGTGGGTTACACATTAAAAAATATTTAATATTGGAAAAATGTACTACCAAAAAGTAAATGTTGAGGTCAATAGTTTTATGCTCTAATGGTTTAGCCAATATCACTGTGTGGTTTTGCATGAGTTGGATTCTATAAAAGCAATCACATGTTTAGGGGTTGGGTTGGTTGTCATGTGTATTGAAATCTCTTGAAGAGTGCATATGTGAAGCATTGCATGGGTTGTGTGGTTTTATGGTTACCCATTATGCTTAGACATATGAAGGATGTATTAGAGGAGCTTGATGTTTCATAAGTATTCATGGAGACTCTATAAGTATAGTATTAAACAATTTCATTACTTAATAATATATTGATTGTGAATGCTTTTGAAGGCTAGGTTTTTTCCCCTGTGAGGGTTTTCTCAAGGTATATCTTGTATAATATAGTGGTATATATTTGATCTTTGCATTTGATGGAGCTTTTGAAAATATGCAGAATTTTCTCATCTCCCCATGGGTTTAGTCTCCATTTTTAAACCCTTGTCCCCATGAATGAGTAGGGTTTTATTTGCAAAGGTATACAAATGTTATATTTGCAAGTTGATCTGCTCCTTCGGTCACTGATTTCTTAAGTCATCATTTGAGCCATGTTTGCACGTTGGTTTACCGACCCCTCTGGCTCGAAGCACTAGTCATCAATTTTTCCATCGACTTTAGCTTTTTCCCTAAGTCGGGTCTTAAATTATCCCGATGACTTGAGCTTAAGTCATGCACCCTCAAAGGTCATATCGCTATCAGCTTAACCAAGTCCTTTCCATTAAATTCTAACATTGTGTGGAGTGCAAGTGTTGATATTCGAGGATCCAGGATGAAATTTTAGCTGTACCCTGCCAGTTCGCGGATGTTAATTGTCAGTAGGTTAAAAGCAGTGAGGCTGGTGAAAAGAGGATGCATGTCCTTGTATGATCGTGGGGCCCAGTCTCCACTACCATGCCCCATGTCCGATGTGTCCAACAGATGGTCGAGATCAAATCTTGGGAACAATCTTCACCATTCCCCGTTGGCTTGCTGGGATAAAGTGAATTCTAGTTAAGACTAGCGAGATCTCAACACTTGTCCTGATCTATACAGTTCGTGAAGAGG
This sequence comes from Sequoia sempervirens, assembly GCA_007258455.2. NCBI lineage: Eukaryota > Viridiplantae > Streptophyta > Pinopsida > Cupressales > Cupressaceae > Sequoia > Sequoia sempervirens. The sequence continues at coordinate 108,729 of VDFB02368982.1, read as the reverse complement.
GTGGAGATTATCATCTGAGATGGATGAACATCATTGATCGTGGACACTTCAGTGAAGCATCATTGGAAGTCAAAGACGGTAAAACTAAGGCCAACCACTTGATTCGCCATCTAGGCGGAAGATCAAGGGCCTATATTCAAAATTGGTAAAAGGCATGTGACAACCATTTTACTCTACAACCATTGCACATTAATGGCCAGATTTCTATAGGAGTGATTGAATTGATCTACATGCATGCAAAGATTTAATGGCAAGCAATCGTGAAGTGATATTTGCAGACTTTCATGCACTTGCAAATGAAACGGTGATAATATGTATGCCAGCAAATTTCCCACTTTGTGTGTGTGCTTTTTCTCATCCAGTATCGATAATCGATAAAATTACCTCATTCAATAAATAGAGGTGAATGAGTTGCTATAGCAACTAAATATCAAGGTCCTCAGACTATTGCAGAGAGCAAAGATCAAGAGTGTGCTTATGATTGCAAAATGAGTAGGTCTAGCTCTACATCGATCCCAGTGTGAAGATCTTCTAGGATTCACTCTTAGAAGCCTCACAGTGAAGATTCCAGACACACATAGAGCATTCATGATGATGCCAAGGAGAGAGAACCTTCACCAATGATGGTTGGATGCAGCCACAAATTGCGAAACCAAGCTCGGAGCTTAAAGGAGATAGAGATAAAAAGAGATGAAGTTGTCGGGCCTTCTAGTTGAACCTGGAAAAAGCTTCGCTATGGTTGTGGCTCGTTCGGCCAACAACACTCTCCTATCGACCTTACTGACAACCCATCAGGAACCGAGACGAAGAATGACTCCAACTATAGCCAATATCTGGCAACTATGGGTTGAGTTGTGCCATCTAAGACAAAGTGTTGTCTATCCCTCCTCTGGTGGTTCGAACCCCGAGTGGAAGAGACATTGTTGTTGTAGACGAGGACAAGGTCGAAGAGGGTGTTGAAGTCTCTTCCCCAACCCTTGTTGTTACTCGAAGCAGCCATGTGTACAGAGGTGTGTGCGTTGATGGAAAGGTTCTGCTGGTGTGTGAAATGAAGGTGGTGGTAAATAAATTTTTGTGTTGTTAATTGATTTTTGGGTTGTCGTTTTCTTCTCTTGCATGCATGGCATGATTTTGAGGCATTGTAGGGTGACAGTGTGCCCTCGTGGTGTCACGAGTTTTGGTGTTTTGGCTCACTTGGCGATGGAAGAAGATTTCAGCAGTACTTTGCTTCTTCTTCCTGGCGATTATGATGATTTTTTCTTTTCCCCATGTCTAACAGAATTGTCATGTGGGGATTTTGCTAAATGCAGTCAAAATGAGGAATGAAATGAAAACTTTGTATTTAAACTGCATTTGAGCTGGTGGCTTGTTCTGCTCCCTTACCTTATAAAAGGGAATTCAAATCTCATTTGCATGGGGATGAAAAATTTTGGTTAGGTTTTGAGTCGGGTGCATATGGGTATAACACTAGAAATAGAAAAGAAGGAATATAATAGATAGCTTGTTTTGAGCTTTTGGAAGAACATGTGCAATCGTCTTAAATTATTTTACAGATATGATTGATAAATATGAGTAAATGATAATTCTGATATATTTTCTCTCCTTGTGTGAATTTGTGTGGATTTTGAATGAAATGTTAATGATATTTTCATTCTTCTTTGAACGTTTGTTTGAATGTACATGCCTCCTTTTTTGCTTTGATTCAAGCAATCAATTAAAATGCTTAAATGGGGTCTTAAATTTACAATTATTTGCAAGGGATTTGATAAGTAGTTATGTATCAAAAAGAGAGAGCTTCATAATGCAAAGTTGTTGTGAGAGTAGTCCATTCCATCAAATTCTAAGGACATTTATGTGTTATTGGTTCTTGTGTATGTGACTCCATTTCCCAATGTAACAAGGCACTGGTCTATTCCTTAACGATTCACCTAAAGGGTTAATCAAACAATTGTCTAATGAACGACTCAAAGTCAGGATTCAAATTCACCTTAAAAATTCATTTATCTTAACACGTGTATGTGTCAATTATCATGTAGGATGTCTTTGTTTTGATGAATGGGTAAGCAATTTACTTAAAGATTAGCCAATCTTGTGGTAATTGTTGCATAATTATCCTTCACTCAAACTAATCTATGAAAATGATGTGTTCTATAAAGCATATTCCCAAATGAACACAATAGGAACACCCTCCTTGGCCCCACAGAGCCTAAAGTGTAGAAGATCTTAGTCTTTGACAAAATATTGTTAGTTGGCCAATCATTTCAGGGATCTTGAACATAGGAATTAGCTATCCCTTAGAGATTCCTTAGGTGCACTAGGAAAACCACCAACAACATTATGGATATTTGGTAAGATTATGTGCATGTCTTTCCTTCACAGGATTATGTAGGAAATGGTTTGATCAACCAAACAATTTCCTAACAATTACTACATCAATTTCAAAAAAATCCACATCTCCACTAGACACCAATGAGAACAAAAATGTCACTAAGACCACCAAGTAACAAATAAAAACTTTTTGTGATCCTAGGGACATATTTTTAAAAAATCAAGATTAATTGATAATCACTTGAGAAAATTCCTTGATAATGACTTGGACACCATATCATCTCTTGCACATATGAGTACAATAACCTTATCCTCATAATGGGTTTTAAAGGACCAATTATATCACTTCTAAAAAAGCCATGTGTTAGTAGCAAAGAACTCATGAGCCCCATGCAAGAAATCATGAACAAAATAGGTAGACAAACATCAAATTATGAATTTAAACTCATCACTCAATTGAATTGCATAAGGATGCATAGGTTTGAAATTATCCTAGATATTAAGAATATAATAAAATAGACATGAGCTACAAAGCTCGGGTCTAGGAAATGACATCACACATATCTAACACAAGACATCTTAGATTTAATCCCCTTGCGCAATCACAATTAATGAAAAAATGGGTTTTCACCTCTATTGATGTTCAAACTATTATTGAACTTGATTATAATGTGAGATCATAAGAATTTAAATAGAATTTGTGACAAAACATGAAGCTTGGGTACATGAGAAAACACAAGGATTTTAAAATAAAGGCACAATTTTAGGTATGGAGCACAAAAATTTAACAGGGTTTAGAAAAATAAATTTTAAATTGGTTATTGATAATGGATTAAACAAAGAATCAAGGTAATCATGAAGGTATGAAGAGTATGTATTTTATGTGTGTAGGTCATCTAAGGGTTTTTTCCATTAGGATTATTCCACCCTTCATCTAGGAGATCCTTGCCACCTTCCATGAGTTTCCAGCCAATAAGAGTAGCATTATCTCTTTCTTATGGATTCTCTTATCACTTGTTCTGCATAAACCTCAATAGAGTTTTAGAGGGGGCTATAAATGTTATTGAGAGGACTTAGAAGATAGATTTAGAGGTGGAGACCACCAGCCCTTCAGATGGTAGAAGTGAAGATAGGGCACAACAAAAGAGATGCCTAGTCTATAGTGATGGCTATAACAACCATATGGGTAGCAATAAGAAGACTCAAAGCAACTACATTATCAATCCTAATAGAAAAATTAACACAAGATAATGGAAAGGGTAAAACCCTAACCACCATGCAAGGGAGATTACCCAATAATTATGTTGAGAGGTGTAACCTATAATGATATGTGGTGGGAGAATGATACAGTGTTGTGGCATTTTTTAAACACAGAGATGTCAAATTTCAAAATATCTATTAAACTATTAAAAAGTTACATATAGGTACATAATATTTAGTACATTTTTTCAAATAAAAATATAACAAAAGAATTATCTAAATAATTAATAGTGGCTTTTCAAAAGTAAAATTAAAAGTTATATACAAAAGTAAATAACTCTATTACCAAAAAAATGTTGGATTATATATATATATAATAGTTTTATGTCTTTTTTATCTATTTCTTATATATATAATAGTTTTATGTCTTTTTTATCTATTTCTTATTTATATGAATTTTCTATCATTTTTACACTTTTATTAATAACTCTCTTATTTAAAAAATATTTAACATCAAATAAATAATTTATTTTTTAATTTTTGAAATCTTCAAATAAAATAAAACTAGTGATTGCACCCCAACGAGGTGCAATGGTTACGCCGATAGCACATATACTCTGACAATATATTGAAGGGCAGGGGGGGAATTGCAAGAAAATGTAAATTTCTTTTCGTAAGACTAACAATTTATAGGAAAATTCAATTGGCGATGGGATGCGAGAAGATTTGAATATGAACAAACGAAACTTAATTTAACTCGGTATGCTTTGCAAAATGGTTTTACAACATAATATATTTTGTACAATGAAAGAAGGCCTATAACTTAGAAGGTTGATTGGACCAAGTTAAGTTGTTGTTGGTTAATGATATACCCTGTGATCGAATGTAACATAATCAGAAAGTGTATGTTGCGAGGAAATATTTTTATAATACAAAAACTATTTTATGACACATCAAAATTGCAAACTCGAGAGATTGGTTATGTATAATACAATTGTTGGTGGTTGACGATGAGGTTCTATGGTATATGCCATTTGTCTTCAAGCCCTATAGAACAAAAACAATGGAATGGTTAGATGTGGTGATTTTTTTTTTACTTGTATAATGGTTTCTACGTATTCAATTTATAGAACTACTATTATTAGAAAATATTTTTGCCAATGTATGAACAAAATTACCATAAGAAGTTGAATATGTTGAAGCTGTTGATGACGTTGATGCCTTTGATTGATATGTATGCTTTATGCTTGATTTTGTCATGGTCTGTAGCAGATATCTGCAAAAGAGAAATTTGTAAAAGTGGAATTGATGATCTGCCAATAACTGGGAGAGATGTGAGGGAGAAAGGGATAAGAGTTGTGTACCTTCACTTCTTAGAGACAGTTGTTGTGATCGAGCTTCCTCTTCTTTCCTCATAATCGTGGATGGATTGTTCTGCATTTTGGAGTATCTCTCAAAGGAGAACATTGGTTGAATACGAAGGTCGTTCAATGATTTCACTCTGGATATAGTTGTAAATGTTAGTCCTTGCCTTTCTATTTTCCCAATGTCGATCATTATTTTTTGTAGTGTCAAGCCTTGGGATTTGTGTATGGTTATAGCCCATGCCATTGTGAGTGGAATTTGCCTTCGACTGCCCAATGATACCGGTATTATTGGTACACTTTTGGGGTCAGCTTCATTCCATGGTGGCCCACTATAATTATCGATCCTTGCAACAACATACAGTGTAACATCTGGTGGTTTGGAACTAGGGCTATAAACAATCTCAACAACTTCACCTAGAGCTCCATTTACAAGTCCTGCTTGTTTCCATATGTTGGTTGTGAGCATGATGTGTTTCCCTCTACAAAGAAATACTTATTTTTCAAGTTGTTCATCAGTAGTTGCATTGTCTGCTCTAGTCCTGGTGCTTGTTGCGGTACTTATTGCAATTGGACAGTTCAACAATTTTAACATTCTTCTATTGTGTAGTCTAACTGAATCATTGGTAGTAAACAAGTGCATTGAATTGTCAAATTGTTCTTTTTCATTGGAGATGAGATGCTTGTCTGTGCGTGTCATTAGAAGGTGCCAATCCTCTTATGTTGCTTCTACATTTCGTATGTTTTGCAACATTTCACAAAATTTTCTTTGTGATGGAGTCTCGCCTTGTTGACGGAATATTGTTTCTAAGGTGACAACAGTCGTGAACTGGTCCCACAGTGTTTTTGCATTTGAGTGTGATGTGTAAATAGGTTTTTCCATCACAGGTGGTAGTTGCGCAAGGTCACCAATCAGTATCATCGACACCCCACCGAAGTATAGATGTTGTCGGTGCGGGAAGGCCTCACATAGCCTCGCATCTATTTTCAATAGTAATTTTGGCCCTATGATGCTCATCTCATCAATCAACAAATATCTTATGTGTTTCATCTCTTCCTGAAATGTTGTTAACGCTTGGCCCTTCAATGGGTGCATTTCTTTTATAGGAATCTAGAGCATTGAATGTATAGTTGATGCATGTATATTAAATGCAGCAACCCTTGTAAGCGCTAATGTGAGCAGTTGGCTCCTTTGTTGCAGTGTATTACTGTCAAGTGCTTTTCTTATGCGAGCAATCAAGTAGGATTTCCATATACCTGATGTTCCTTAAATGATCATGTGCAATGGTTTATCTACGTGATGTTTGTTGTGGTTGATAATATGGTTGAGTGTTAGTTCTTGTTTCGGTGATAATGTATAGTTTGGGACATCATACTTCCCTGGAACATGCTCTTCCTGGTTGCATGTTTTTTTCATGTTTATGAACTGTGTGGTAGTTTCGTGAAGATCTTGGGGAACTGCAAGCTGATCCCATATGTTGTTGTGATCAAACTCATGCCTACCAAGCATCTCAAGTTCATTTAGGATGATGTTGTTTGAGGGCCCCATTTGTGAAAATAATTCCCATTCATTCATTTCTATTGTGCCCCTTGTGTCCATCTCAATTTCGTTGTCTAATTCTTCGTCCTCGGTGCTTCCTTCCAATTGGGAGGTGCAAGTGACATGCCATACATCATATTTGGATGCACTCATTTGCTTCTAGTTTGCAATTATTGTATCCTTAGTAATTCCTATGTCTATTTCTAAGCTATGGAAATGTTTGTACAATAGTAACTCACTCCAGCAGAATGTTTCAAATTGGTCTAAGTCATCCTCTAGGATGTTGTAGAACTTTGGGAAAACATTGACAATCACTTTTACCTTTCTTTCTTTCCACTTGCATCCCTTGTGACCTATAGAATAGGAGAAAGATCATGCAGATTCAAGTAGGGTTATTGTCTCTAATTCTTGAGGTTGAGTTATTGTCTCTAATTCTGGAGGTTGATTAATGTAGGAATGAAGGTAGGTAGGTTGCAGGTGTCTTTCATTTGTTCTTCTTGTTATTCGTTGGAACATTTCCGTCCAACATTCAAAGATGTAAAAGGTCGATTACATACAACAAGTGGCAATTTCTGAAGCATATGGCATGTTTCTTGTGCTCCTATATCACACTCTACCACAATATCTGACATGAATTTTTGATATGTTGTGAGGGTCAGGTCATCTATTTTTTGGGCTATGGATATTCTTGTTAACATATCAATACAAGTCTCAGACGCTTTCTCTGATTTTGATGCATATTTGGCAATGTATTTCAGTACAAGTGCTTGTGAGATGACTGGCTGGCAATCTATGCTGGCTCTCCATATTGAAATCATTTATGGATTGTGTATGTTTAGCCTATCATCATTCCTTGCAGGTTCATTTTCTTTTTCCCATTGTTGTCACATGATAAGGTAGATATAATCTGGTCTTTCCATGGAGCTTTGTATCGACACTCTAGTTTTTTCCCCTTTTTGCGTAAGCATGTTCCCTCTCTACACTTTGTGTGCCTTTGGACACGATTGATTATCTCTTCATAGTCATGAGAGGGGTATGTATCAAATATCCTAGTTGTGTCTAGCAAGCATGGATCGTCTAGCAAAGATCGATAAAATGTGTTGTTTCTGTATGCTGCATCGCGAGGATTCCAAGCACTGACATACTTGTCGAAAAATGTTCTTGCTTGTTCAACTGTTGCATTGTTATCCCAATCAAGTTTATCCATGTTTGGTGCATTTTCGAGCCAAAGGAATCCATGTACATGTGCAGTGCCCTGATGTTGCCATTCATATCTATACCAGTAGTCTTTTGCACCAAGGAGTTTCTCAATGACTTCCTCACGGAACACTATGAATTGTTGATGCAAGTATAATGATGTGGTGTGGGGGTTATTTATTACATTATCTAAGCATTGTTTATTTGTTTTCATTTCCATTGCTATGTCATTTGAGAGCAAACAATGTAGATCTAGCCACTTTGTGTCTATTGCACTTAATGTGAAGAATAGAGTGGGAGACCCTATTTGGTTGATCATATTTGTTAGTTCAGCACGACACTTGTTCCAATATGGTCTTGTGCCCCGCATTGAAGATCCAAAGTGCATGAGCTTTGTAGCTAACTGTGTGTCAGGGAGATTTTTCAAGTGTGCACGAAGGTTTTCAATAGTGGTTGGTATGTTTTCTTCTGCATTTTTTTTAATGAAACTGCTACGAGGCCTTGGCTATGATGTCGCATCATAAGATTAAACATGAAATATCAAAACCTTGGATGCCTTCCAAGTCTTTGGTCATGAAACCTCATCAAGTGGAGCACATACTCATGCATGTGCACTTCCCTAATTCATGGTTGCATTTGTAGTGTAGCTCCATTTGGAAAGAGTGTAGGAAATGCCATATCGAGCAACCCCTCAGTATTGTATTCATTTATTAGGGATGATTTTATTTCAGGCCAATTGATAATGTTGTTTGTGTTGTCGTCAAGGTCTAGTGTTTTCTTAATAATTTCTAATTCACGGCATCTGTTTGGCAATCTAGCCATAAATGATGATGTGTTTATTGTGGTATTTTCAATATCATCTCTATCATAGTCGATTTCATTATTTGGAACCACTATGTCTTCGCTAGTTTCAATGGTATGGAGCATGTTCAATATGTTTGTTCTTGCTTTAGGAATTTGCGCTAATTGGTCAAAACTTATTGCAACATCATTATAGTATGGGTCATATTTGACTTTGTATTGCAATGCATCTCTGATATGACTTTGACTTACATAGCAATTGTAATAATGCCCTTCTGTAATGCAACCTTCGAACTATGAGTACATCCAAGTCTTGTATTCTTTGTGGGAGAACTTTTGCAATGTTCTTTATATCTTGTGGGAAGCTAATCGTGTGACCACTATATTTATACCGGCCTCCAAGAGTGTGGGTTACTTGTAGTACTGGGTTAACTCTCACAATGAGCATTTCCTCCACTTGGGTTAGTCTTTTCAACACAACAGGTTGTTCTCCTGGGTCCATGTTGTTGCGTGCAGAGAACCGAGGTATGCCTCTCTCGGCGAAACACCTTTTACAAGTAGCATTAGTATCTGATGAATGGAGAAGCATGCTTGGATAACATTCCTTGCATATAGTGCATGTTTTCCAGGTGGAAAGTGCATCTATTCTTTGTCGGAATATTTTCATTGATGTCATGAAGTTAGCATTGTTGTTGAATGATGTTCCATGTTCCATGTATTGTTGTGTTTGCATATGTTGATATTGCCATGTTTGTTTTTATAAATATCTAATGCGCTTTTCTGCATTTATCTTTTCTTTATGATTAACATAGTAATCTCGATTTATCTTACAATGTTGTAGCCTTTGGGCTTCTGTATGTTGGGGGCTAGCTTGAATTTGTTGCAATCTTTTTTTTGGCCTTCGAGCAGTTATCTCTTGTCTATGGCGACCATAGTAAGCCCGATCTCTTTCTCAAGTTTGTTGTTTTTTGATCTCTAATACATGGGGGCCAACTTCGTTATCTCCTATGGAAGAGTCTGCCATTTGTGGGTCTGGAAATGTCAAGGTAAATTAATAATAAGTGCATAGTAAAGGTACTAAAACAAGTGGACATAACATCAATGTGACACCAATGAAGCTAGCAATGTTCAAAGAAGTGCATTTTACCTATCTATACATGCAAAGGGACATATACATACTATTACAATTATTTAGATTTAGTGTACTTGTCACAAATGTAGTATAAGCGAAGCATGGCACAATTAATATAAAACAACAACTGTGTATATTTTCATAAGCACCCTAAGAACATTCACCATACATTGTAGCTAAAGCAGATGATGGTGTGGTCCCTACATAGGTGATAAATGAACACCAATGAAACCAGAAAATAAACACAAAGAAGGTTTTAAAGTTAGAAGAATACAGAAAATAAACACTAACATGAACTACTTTCTTTGCGTGCTTAAAAAAAAACCAAGTTCGAACATGTATTCATATTTGACTATGATATAATATATTGTCTTCTACTATTATGACAATTTCAATGATAATCAAATTTAGTTAAAAAACTTAAATACAAAGCTATTTTAATTATAGGTATAGATGTATTTCACTCTAATTTAATTTGTTTTGTTCTACTTTAAAACTTTCTAAGAATATTTCTAATTTATTTAATTATTTACTCAAACATTATTTTCATGATATCAATTAAATTATATCTAATATAACTTATTTTGTTTTCAAATATTATGACAATTATTTGTAAAATAAAAATTAATAGACAAACTTAAATACAACAATATTAAAAATGTTTATAAACAATTATCATCACAATTAAAATAAATCCATTATAACTTGAGATAATAGCTAATAATAATTATCACCATAATAATAAATTATGAACTATGAAAAACAAATATATATATCAATAATTTAATGCTATCTATTCCAACAAGTTCAAGGATGATCCATTTAAAATTACTATTGAAATGATAATCTAGTATGCCCTTTGCACGAACAACATTGTCAAGTTTGTGATCTCATAAAATCATTTCAAAGGGTGCTGGGCACCACAACATCCACGCAGAATGGTACAGCAGATAAGAAAATTAAAATTAATATAGTGTCCAGTACAATAAATAATAGTATTGAGAATTGTTAATAGCTGAAGGAATATTAACAATGCGTAGCTATATTTGAATAATAATATAGGAATTAATATTTTAGAAAATTACTCAAGGTAATGTTATTCACTGTATGGAATTAAAATCGAGAGTTAGGGTGTTTTACATTCGTAACTTTCTTCTAGAAAGTAGAATAAAATAAATAAATAGATAAAATAGCATTATGCAATTTCACTTGTCAAGAAGAGAGATTGTAGATCAATTGTAATTTAAAGGTAATATTGGTACTGTTGGATAAAATTATTGTAAGGTGAAGATATAGATATTTTGGAGTTATTGATATTATAGCACAATAATAAGAATTTAAGTAAAATGTGATAAATTAATAAAAAAAAACAAATATTAATATAGAAGGTAATATCAAATTATACTATTGAAGAAAAAAAAGAGATCTTAAAATTATATCCAGTTTTAATACTGGTATTAAAAAAAAAACATTTTTGCTATGAGTAAAATAATTGTAGGTGTTGCACATCACCCAAGTTGGTGGATAAAAGTTTAAGGTTGGCCTAACTTTTTTTCACCATAATTACACTCCATCACCATTAAGTATGTTGGAATTATATCAATGTGAATAGTGTTAAGATTATTTAAAAAATAAATAAAAAAAGGATATATCTTTTGTAGGTATTTAAGTTAATTCTACTATAATAAAATTAACTTATTATTAATGTGTTGATTTAAATAACAATGATATATAATTATTCATCTATCAAATGATAATATTGTTATTGGGAGACTAAGCAATATTTACTTTATTAAAGATTAATTGTTGGTTATAACATATAATAACTAATTTGTAACTAAATCAATTTAGTTACTGTGTAAATATGGGCATTGGAAGTAGGTAGAGTAAAAATAATAATATTTTAGCCCAGTAATATTAGCAATTTGTATATTTCATGCTTTGCTATAGTGCAATTTCTTTTACATTATTAAACCTTGCAATTTGCCAAAAAAAATCAAAATGGTGATTTTTCCACACCATTTTGAGTAGTCAAATAACTCTCGTGATGGATGTGATAAGCCTAATATTTATTTTATTAAAATTGCAGATAAAACCGACATAGCCCAGATCCGAATTGTACATAATAGAACAGATCTAAATTAAACAATCATAACAACGACCTACCTTCTATATCGACTCCCTCCTCTCCTCTTCTACCTCTCAACTCCCCTAGCAAGCAGATTTTGGGGCCGCACCTCAACACTCCTCTGCACTCTGTTCGGGATTTTCCTTCATTGCCAGGCTCTGTTTCTTGCGAGGTTAGTTTGGGCTCTCCTCCTCGGTCCAGGGGTTCCCCTTCTGCTGTGAATCGATGTTCTCCCAGACATACGTCTCAACTTGGCCTCTCTTGGGTGGATTCCAAGCTTCACCGTGGTCACATCGGTTTCTCTCCTTCCTGTTTAGGGAGTTTGACTTCTCCTAGTCGGACCATGTGCATTTCCTCAACCTCACTAGTTTGGTCTGAAGCTCTCTCAATTTCTTCATCTCCACGTGACCTCTTTCAGGCGGAAATTACTCATGTTCTAATGAAAACATCTCTCAAATTGCCTAAGATTGCGCGTCCATCTTCCTCTGCACGCCATATCTTTTTCCATGTCATTTTTCTGCTCCTCACAGCCAGTACTACGTGGTCTGTGGATAGGGGTGCCATGCCCTTTGACCATCCCTGCCATACCTACCCCACCGTGCACAGTACAGGGGTCTCACTCCCATCGTCCGTGGTTGAAATGAATGTGCACCAAACAGACATCGAAGCACCTACAAACCGACACCGGAAAATCAGACATCAAGACGAATCCGGTGGGATTCCCCACCCAGAATAACCTATCGACTAATAATTAACAAAATTATATACATATATATATTTAATTAAAATTTATTTTTACTTATTATATAATTTATTTTAATATATATCACTTAGAATTTTAATTTTTATTATTTAAATATATTTTTAGTAATTTTTTATAATTGGTAGATTGTAGATATTTTGAACTCTTCCATTGACTCATAATCTAGAGACCATCGCATCAAGAAACATTTAGGATTCCAACATAGAAAAGCAGAGCCTCCATTGGAAGGAAGCCTAAACCCTAATTCCCAAAATTCGCCAGAATGGCCGATGAGAGTAGTTTGAAGGATCGTGTGGCCATCGTGACGGGCGCGTCGCGAGGGATTGGGCGCGAAATCGCGCTTCACTTCGCGCGCAAGGGAGCAAAAGTCGTGATCAATTATGCTGGAAATGCAGAGAAAGCAGAGGAGGTGGCCTCTATGATTAACAAGGACCGTGACACAGTAAGAGCCGTGACGTGCAAGGCCGATGTTTCCAAGGCATCCGAAGTAAGCAGCCTCTTTGACGTGGCAGAGCAAGCATTCGGTGCCGTGCACATTGTGGTTAACAATGCGGGCATTGCCGACGCCAAATGGTCAACCCTGGCGGAAACCTCCTAACAAGTGTGGGAGTCCATATTCAACGTGAACTGTAAGGGAGCCTTCCTCTGCTCCAGGGAAGCCGCCAACAGAGTTGTCAAAGGCGGCGGAGGCCGCATTATAAACATAACCTCATCCATTGTGTCGTCACTGAAGCCTGGAAATGCAACATACGGGGCCAGTAAGGCCGCCGTGGAGACCATGACCAAAATTTTGGCCAGGGAGTTGAGGGGCACCAAGATTACTGTAAATTGCGTGGCCCCAGGGCCGGTGGTCACAGAGATGTTGTCTGTAATAAAGAATTATGACATCGTTCAACGCGCTACAGAGGCAACCCCACTTGGATGGCTGGGCGAGGTGACTGACGTGGCGCCCGTCGTGGCATTCCTGGCCAGCGATGAGGGAGAGTGGATCAATGCTCAGGTTGTTCCGGTCAACGGTGGCTATATATAAACCCTAAAAGTACATGGTTGCTTGATGTTGTTGGTTAAATAATAGATGTTACTGAAGCCCTCAGAATAACGTCCCTTCTGAGGTTTAGAAAGCTGATCTGCAGTAATAACTAAACCCGTGACATAAAGTGCTTCATTGTTGTTAATTACCTTTGAAAACTTTATTCATGATTGATGTGAACTGTCAGCTGTGGTTCTAAGCTAGCCTATTTTGTTTGTTTCGCCCTGCAAAGATTTTTGGTTTTATAATTTCAGACGCTGTACGAGTGCTTGCAAATCGGTCAATTACAATTAAATATGTTTTGTAATTCATTTTGCTTGGCTGTACTGGGGTTTACAGTAGGTAGTAGTCTTAATTAACATTCTGTTTGTCATATTTAAGGAAATTCCCAAATGAGCATATCATTGCAAATTTGCTTTTGCACATACTAAGAGATCATTTGTGCATATGTTATATTGATTTGTAAGATCTATAAGAACATCATAATCTTCCATTCTTACATTAAATGTACTTTAATATAGTGGTCCATAATGATTGTTTTATAGTTATCTTCTCATCGAAAATGTAATCAAAGGTGAAATAGGAGGAGAGGAAGATATAGCATTAGATACAAAATTTGCCACAAAAGTTTATCAATGTGATTTATCCTCATTTTTCACACCATCATCATTATCAACCATATCATTTGCTTCAGCATTTGCTTCAGCATTGTGTAACTAATATGGAAATGGATTTAAATAAATTTTTAATTTACTATTAAGAAGCAGCAAATTGGTTTCCATTACTATTAACCCCTTAAATTTTGATTGTTTTGTTAGTAATGAGATATTGTTCCTTATGCTTAAGATCTATGCAAGTTTGTGTGTAATTGCATTTAAGTCAATGATATTTGTAAAATGTTTTATCATTAAATGTTTTAGGAAGTAGTTTGTTTGGAAATTGTGGTAGCAACATGATCATGTGTTACACTCCACAAGTGCAAGGGGTGCTTCTAGGATTAGATCTAATCTGAATCCCAAGTGGTTTACGGGACAAACCACTCTTACAAAGAATGTGATTTATAGATTATGCAAATGGAAAATAAGATATAGTAAAGCAATTGTACAACCATGTGGAAGTCTTTGACAAATGTGTGCTACTTAGTTTCACAAATTGAAATAAATCGGTTACAATGGATGTTTACAAAGATCCTATGAATGAACATTTTAATGAATAGAATGGGGTAACACTTAAATTAGTTTGCTTATGCCTATACAATATCCATACTCGTCCTCAATGTGAGAAATCTATAAATATATAGAACACATATATAGTTACAAATAAGAAATGGAAGTTGTAATGATCCAATTTAAACTGTTGACCTTCCAACTACTTGTTAGTTGTGCCTCCTAATGATTGGAATTTTGTTACATGGCTAGAGTCATCCATGTGTAGGTCCTCTAAAGTCACCAATTATCTATGTGAAGTTGTGCAAAGTCATGCATGGTGGCACATGATGAGTAATTCATTGTCCAGCACAGGGGTACACAATGATAAAGACTTGCACAAGGTCATGTGGGTTGGCACGTGATGAAATAGTGCACAGGTTCATGCATGACATGTGATGACAAATGTCACATAAAGCATCATAGGTGTTTGCATAGGAGTACAAAGGATTGTAGATGTGTGCATGATAATGTGTGAAATAATTTAGGTGTTTGCACAATGTTCATCTTGACACTACAAAAGTGTATAAGGGCATTATAAGACCTAGTACAAGTGATATGCACAACTATGATGGTGCACAAGCTACACAAAATGCCTTAATGTTGTGGAAGAACATAAGAATGCAAAGTGTCACTACAAGTGTCATCGAAGTACCATAGAGGTTTGCATGGTATGCAAGGTGAGCAAACATTTGCAACATTGTGCATATGCACAATTTTTTCTTAGTGCTTTGTGCCAACTTTGGAGTGTGCTAACAAATTGAGCAATTCTTGACGATGCGACATTGTGAAGCTAGAGCGATGACACATAAGTTGTTGAGAAAAGTCCTTGTAGTTGTGTGCTACCTTGGGGTGTGTCAAATAAGAGATTTCCTAATATGTCGCTAGTTCGAAGATGATTTTTTTTTATGTGCTCTAATTGTGGACCATAGTACCCTTTCAAAAATCTCAACTCATGCTTTAGAAGTTCACTAGCCAAATCCTAATGTTGATGCTTCCTAAGATCCAAAAACACTTTCAAATCCTTTAAAATTTACATGGAAGGTGTGTAGAGCAACCAAACGTGGCATATTGTTATTGATACTACACACAATGCAAGGAGGTTGCATTGTGCTAGTCCATTGTTGCATAAGGATTGCATGTAAAGCACATGATGGTTGTCAACTTGAGAAAACTACAAATCTAAATGACTTCTGAGCTATAGTGTAAACATTGTGTAGGTGCATAAAAGAGGAGCATGTGCTTGCACAACTGCGCATAAATCATTCATGCTTTCTTAAACAGCAATGATCTTCATTATGTATATTGTCAACCTAGATTAAAAAATAGTGGTGTGATGATGTTGACTCTAATTCGTAAGGAGAAATTCATGATGTTATACCTCCTAAAAATAAGATGTACATTTGCCACTATGTTCCCTAATGTGGCACAATTCTTGAGATTGTTCTAATATCATGTGGAAACAAGTATGCTATGTAAATATCGGTGTATGCACAAAGGCATAACATGTAGTATTGTTATCAATGTGTTAAACTTGTGTGACAAGTGTTACACTTGTAATACCATTGTAGTGAAAATGTGATCTTAACCTAACTATCAAGGTTCATCCACCCTCAATGTAGTTTCAGCCAATGTGCGCATATGAATGACAACTAACCAAGTGGTGGATGGAGGATGACTACTACTTCCACAAAGAGCACAAGGATGAAGATCCCAACATCAATTTCGTGAATGGATGCTATAATTGCAATGGTTACTTGTGACCCAAGAGTGCGTAGTGTGTCTTCATCAAGAATGTCTTTGCAATTGACGTGGTTGAGCCATGCATTGTTCTTTTCACTTATGTTATGCATGGTATCATTGGAGTTTACATCGTCTTTAGCACTACTACTATGTAAGTATCTTCTACTTGGAAGGTCGTACAAGTGTCCAAGGTTACTTTTTTGCACAATGTTAATGGGATGTGTGCACACCTTCCTTAGCTTTATGAAAATAGACTAGATTGCCACACAATTATTTTTATTTATTATATAATTGTATTTATCTTTAAATGTCTCTTGAATTTTAATTTATATTATTAGTTCCTCCAAAGAGGAATACTCATGCATTCATACCATTTATTAGTTGTTGACAAATGAGCCAATGAGATGATAGAATTAAAATAGTTTGACCAAATTTTCTAATGTATATTTTTCCCTTCTTCTTTTTTTAAATACTTAAATTAATTTATCTATCATCTTAGTGAATAATAATCGTGAATAGTATGATGTAAGCTATGAAATCTTTTAACTATTTTATTTTGATTATAAAAAAATTAATAGTGTAAATGCATTTTTATGTCATTTTTTAATTCTATTTATTGTCTTATTTGATAAATGACATTATTTTTTATTTACTAAATTGTAGACTAAAATATGATTTTTTTAATCACCTTTCAGACAATTTAATTTATAATTGGAAGATGTTTGACAGCTGAACTCTATCATTGCATAAAGAAACATTTAAGATTCCAATATAGAAAAGCAGGCCTCGTGGTGGGAGGGAGCCTAAACCCTAATTCCATAATTCCTCAGAATGGCAGATCAGAGTAGTTTGAAGGATCGTGTGGCCATTGTGACGGGCGCCTCGCGGGGGATTGGCAGAGAAATCGCCCTTCACTTGGCGCGCAAGGGAGCGAAAGTGGTGATCAATTATGCTGGAAATGCAGAAAAAGCAGAGGAGGTGGCCTCTATAATTAACAAGGATTGTGATACAGTAAGAGCCGTGACGTGCAAGGCGGATGTTTCCAAGGCATCCGAAGTAAGCAGCCTCTTTGACATGGCGGAGCAAGCATTCGGTGCCCTGCACATTGTGGTCAACAACGCGGGCATTGCCGACGCCAAATATTCATCCCTGGCAGAAACCTCCGAAGAAGTGTGGGAGTCCACCTTCAACGTCAACTGTAAGGGAGCCTTCCTCTGCTCCAGGGAAGCCGCCAACAGAGTTGTCAAAGGCGGCGGGGGCCGCATTATAAACTTAACCTCATCAATTGTGGCGTCACTGAAGCCTGGACATGCATCATACGGGGCCAGCAAGGCCGCCGTGGAGACCATGACCAAAATTTTGGCCAGGGAATTGAGGGGCAACAAGATTACTGCGAACTGCGTGGCCCCAGGGCCGGTGGCCACAGAAATGTTATTTGCGGGAAGAAGCGACGAGTTCATTCAACGCGCTGTGGAGGCAGCCCCACTCGAACGGCTGGGCGAGGTGACTGACGTGGCTCCTCTGGTGGCGTTCGTCGCCAGCGATGAAGGAGAGTGGGTTAATGCTCAAGTTGTTCGGGTTAACGGTGGCTACGTGTAAACCCTAGAGGTATCTGGTTGCCTAATGTTGTGGGTTATATAAGAATGTATGTGAAACCCTACAAATAACGTTTGTACCGAGGGTTTCAAAGCTGATCTGCAGTAATAACTAAACCCTTGACATAACATGTGTGCCTCAGTGTTTATTATGTTTGAAAACTTCATTTATGATTGATATGAACTGTCAGATGTGGTTCTAAGCTGTTTTTGTTGTTTCTCCCTGCAAAGGTCTCTGCTTTTATAATTTCAGACGCTGTACAGGTGCTTGCAAATCGGCCAGTTGCAATTAAATGTGTTCTGAGTTGTAATTTCTTTTGCTTGGCTTTACTGGGGTTTACAATAGGAGTAGTAGTATTGGATATTGCAAGTACAAACAGGGTAAGGATGTGCAAGGGGCCTTTGGTTTCTGAGAGCTTTAGTAGATTATCCATTATTTTCTCGCCCACCTTGACACAAGATGTAAAGGTAGTTTTTAAGTCAATATCAAATTAAAAAAAATGGTAATGGTCAAATACATATTATTTTTTATTTAGTTTTTTTAAACAAGAGCTATTGGTCTACTTGATATTCAGTATATATTTAGGGGTTTCTTTATTTTAGTATTATTTTGATTCATGGATGTCTATTTATGGATTTTTTATTAGAATCAAGTCTATTTAGTTTGCTACTCCATTTATAAAATCTTCAATGAGTGTGTGTGTCTTATGAAACATTCATTATAAAACTCTCTAGTGCTTTCATTCATTGAGGTGGTTTCTTTTATAGTGTGTCAATTTCAATGGTGTTTTATGAGATTTAACTTATCTTATTGCAAAGGAAAATAAAGTTTTCTTATGGTTAACTTAGGCTAATTCAATAAATGTAACTAATTAAGCATAATTCAACCTAGATTAATTAATGATAACTAGAATCAATAAATCTAATAAGTTGCAATATCTATTTTATAAAAGTAAATGTAGTATATACGAGTACTTAACTCTATGATTGAAGAATATGTGCCAATAATAAATATTCTAGAATTTGATTATTGATATCTACTTGGATAAAGGTCATTTGTTTGTTAGTGAACGCCTCTTAATCCACATTGGATTTGTGTTTTATCAAACTAAATTGAGAATGTCTATTAGTTCACATAGACATCGCATAGATTTAACACAACATTCTAGGTTAAATCCCCTTGCTTAGTCACAATTGATAGAAATTTTGGGTCTCCACCTCTCTCATGGTTTAAAGTGTTGTTCAATTTAATTCTAATGTGAGAGCCTAAGCATTTAAATAGAAGTCGTGATAAAAACATGAAGCTTGGTTGCATGACTAAACACAAGGATTTTAAAATAAAGACACAATTTTGCATATGCACATGAAAATTTCAATGGGCCCATTAAAATAAGTTTTTAGATTGGGTATTAATAATGATTTAAACTAAGAATTGAGGTAAGCATGAAGGTATGAATATTGCATTTTCGGGGGCATGCTATTTGGAGATTTTATCAATCAGGATTATCCCACCCTTCATTTAGCAAATCCTTGTCACCTTCCATGGGTTTCCAATTAGTAAGAATATAATTATCTCCTTCATTTGGATTCTCCTTCAACTTGTTTTACATAATCCTCAATGAAGATTTGGAGGGGCTTTCCATGTTATTGAGAGGACTTAGAAGATTGATGTGAAGGTGGAGACCACCAACTCTTTGGATGGCAAAGGAAAAGGGAGGGTCCTACCAACGAGATGCCTAGTAGATAGTGATGGTTCTCTAATAACTATGTGGGTAGTGTTGAGATGATTCAAAACAACTACATTATCGATCTTAACAGATAAATTTTAAACAAGACAATGAAAAGGGAAAAACCCTAACCACCAAGCAAGGGATATTCCCCAATAATCACGCTAAGAGGTGTAACTTATAGTGATGGGAGGAGGGAAAAGGATATGATGCCACATGGTATTTTTAAATATAAAGACATTACAAATGAAACTATTAAAAAGTAACATATAAATACATAATATCTAGTACACTTTTCAAAGTAAAAACATAACAAAAAAAAAATCTAAATAATTAATGGTAGCTTTTCAAAAACAAAATTAAAAGTTACATCCAAAAATAACACAATTATATTACCAAAAAGAATATTTAATAAAAATAAAAATTTATGTGTGTCCCTCTGTGTGGCAAATTAAAACTAAACTTCAATGAGACCTCGCAAAGCAATCTTAAGGCCACAAGAAGTGGTTGCATCATAAGGAATGATATGAGAAGCCTAATTTGGGCAGTGTCTAAATGACTTCCAATGCATTAATCAAGGTAAGCTCACACATAATTAGAATAAGTGCATAACTAAATCATAATAACATGTAGGACCTAATCTACTTACATGCTAGTAAATACAAAAATAAGTTTAATTAAAATATTAAACATTAAATGATTTCTCACCATCAATACTAGTGCCTATTCAATTAGAAATATAGTAAAGGTCTATAAGGGAAACTAATAGCACAAATATGATTCAACACAAGATATTGAATTACATTTGTATATAAATCACTACATATACAAAATCAAAGACAAAAAAAACGCTTCAAAGAAAATACCATCGCAAATGTCTTGTAATATTTTATAATTTTGTACCATCTAATCCTCAATATAGTTAATCCAACAGATGTGGCTAGAGAAATTCCATCAAAAACATAAAATTTCCCTAAATAATATATGCTAGTCATAAATGCAATGACAATATACAACTCTTACATAGAAATAGGTTCCTTAGACACAAACTATACATTTCTAACCCTTATGAAACTAAGACTTGCATTACTTAATCTGCAAGAATATTTTAGGCATTCTTATACATAAGATGGTTTAATGACCAACCATGTTTATATGTCATTGAACATTGTATATACAATAGTTACAATTCTCTTTATCGGCTCCAAAGGTATGGTGATGTGTCAAATCATATTTGTTTAGTCCAAGCATTTGTCATACCAACACACTATTATAGGCATAATCTTTTTTTGGATAAGGATATAAATCCTTCCAAGATAAACTTTAGCACTAGTAGATAGGGAAGAAAAGTTCTCAAAATCCTGCAAATGACATAATTTAGTCAAAATCCTGCAAGATAAATTATACCAACTTTTATCTCACCTCTTCATGTATCACCTCAACCTAGTTCATCACTAGCTACAACATATGACATTCCAAACACAAATTTGGAATGCAACTTCAAATAGAAGAAAAAATTACTATAAGTCATATTTACTACAAGTGCTAATATGAAATTGATTCTTACAAGAATGAGGGGAAGATCACTTGTCACATCTTACAATACTCAACCATTTCCCTTATTTAGTCTTCAAGGTATTAGTTCTCATGCAAAAACATACATTGTATCCTTGAGCAAGGAAAATATCCTCTTACAGGTTCTCAAAATGTGAAATATATGCATTCCCAAAGAAGAATGGTAGGGAACCTAGTCAAGATTTGTAAACTTTTGTCTTGTCTTATACAATCAACATATCACTCCACATAGAATTAAAATTTCTACACATGTACCCATGGCCAATTGTAATATTGTGAAAAGCTCCACCAAGATCACACATACCACCAAAATTTAGTAAATTGCATGTCTTCATGCATACTTCATTATCATCCGCCAAAGTTTGTGTATGGATACTCTGGAGCCAAGAAAAATGAATGAGTATCTCAAATAATAATATTTTTCAACCAAGGAGAGATAGCTTCCTACAAAGGGAAACGCACTTGACATGCCATATTTTCATTATGGTTCCCATTGGATAGCCCAAGAGTTCATGTATCTACATTAAAATTCTTTGCATATACACCATGTATGGAGAATAACAAGCAATAAATTCGCAAATAGGGAAATTTAAATGTGCAAGTGGTAGGTGAGATAACTTGTTAAAACTTTATTGGGTTAACAACTAGGGTTGATCTCAAAGAGACAAATATCTAGGATAGAAAAATAATGCACAAGCTTTATTTAGCCATTTTTCCATTTGGATATGGATTGATTGCATGATAGTTTGTTGTTGTAAGCACACCAACCTAGGAAAAAATTCAAGGTATTCATGAAGGAGAACTAGGCCCACCAAATGTCTCAACACTAATGAAAACATTGTGTTGGCCTCACACCAAGCACACACAAGAAAATAGGAGATGAGCCCCACCATAAGTGATATGGAGCTTGCCAACCAATGGCAAAATGATTGCTTGATAGATTTTTTTGAACTCATAGAAATTACATGGACTATAGATCACATCACTCAATCACATACAATGACTCACATAATCTAAGAGTAACAAGGAACTTTGACACCCCTTAGGTTTCCACCAACCACACAATCTTCCACATCAATATAGAGATCTTGGTGTTTTTATAGTGTGTGCAAGAAAACAAAATGTTAAGCATTGAACAATAAGTTGGTCTAATCACAATCCTCCCTAGGATCAATAATCTTGAATATCTATTAAAAAAAATTCAAGAAGCTTTTATGTCTATCACACTATTCACCTAAATCTTCTTTGATAAGAAATTTGATAATTTATATCATTAACCAAAGGCTAATTTGAGAAATCACATTGCATTAATATGAAAAAATTCACCATGAAGTTCTAATATCAATTTTGAAGCTTCAAGATCAATATATGGTATTTTGTAATAAGATCTTTGTGTATAATTTTGATATATTAAAATGATGGGGCCCACCATAAGTGACATGGAGCTTATCAACCAACGGCACAACCCCTTTTTGATAGATTTTGTTTGAACTCATAGGACTTGCATGGACTATACATCACATCACTCATTCAAAACACATGCCTCACACAATCTAAGAGTAACAAGGAAATTGACACCCCTTAGGGCTATCATGAATGGTAATGAAGCTCAAACTAGAGGAAAATTTACAAAGGCCACACATAAATTGGACCGCCTTTTTTGGACCATCATAAGTGGCATGGATCTTATCAACCAATGGAACAATTCATGCTTGATGGATTTTGTTTGAACTCATGAGAATTTCATGGACTATAGATAGCATCACCCTATCACATCTAATGGCTGACACAATCAAAGAGTAGCAAGGAAATTTGATGCCCCTTAGGCCTGTCATGAATGGTGATAAGCTCAAACTAGAGGAAAATTCACAAAGGCCAAACACATAAATTAGACCTCCCTATGACCAATAAGCTTGAATATATATTAAAATGTTTTCAAGAATCTTGTATATCTATCACACCATTCACCTAAATCTTCTTTGCTAAGAAATTTGATAGTTCATGTATCATTAACCAATGGCTAATTTGAGAAATCACATGAACCATTAATGTGAAAAAAACCACCATGAATTTCTAATATCAAATTTGAAGCTTCAATATCAATATATGGTGTTTTGCAATAAGATATTTGTGGATAACTTTGTTATATTAAAATGATGGGGCCCACCATATATGGCATGGATCTTATCAACTAATGGCACAATCCATGGTTGATAGAATTTGTTTGAACTCATAGGACTTGCATGGGCTATCGATCACATCACTCAATCATATCTCATGGCTCACACAATCTAAGAGTAACAAGAAACTTTGACACCCCTTAGGACTGTCATGAATGGTGATGAAGCTCAAACTAGAGGATATTTTCACAAAGGCCAAACACATAAATTGGACCACCTTAACCAAATTACACTTCAAAAACACATTTATTCCTAGACTAGAGAATGAATCATATATAGATGGACTAAAATGATCAATTAATAAGGCCCATTGAGTTGATCAATGTTTGGGTGTGTCAACAAAAATCCACTCCAACATATAACCTTGCACTTAAAAAATACATAGAATTGACTTCATAATCAAGATATGTGTAGAAACATTAAATCTTTAGTCCATATATTGAAACCTCATGTTAGTTATAAATTTAGGGAAACCTAAAGCATATGGGTACACAAAAGGATATAATTTTTAATGATTGGGTTAAGTATTGGTAAATCACAATACACTCCAAACATGCTCAAATGACTAGAATTATTCAGGTAGGTGTGACACTTAATGTGGGCTCATAACATAAGCTAATACCATGTCTACTAGATGAAGAATAGCTAGGGATACCTTTATTGCACAAAATTCCCTTACCAAAGGTGGCCAAAAGCTTTACCCAAGGTTCGTTCTATCTCACCATCTAGAGGTACTCGTTAGTAACTTCAGAGGAACTTGAGGAGAGTTAGTGAAGTGGCATATGAGTTGGAGTTACTAAAAAATAGGAAGATACATAATGTTTTAGATGCATCTTAGGTCAAAAGGGAACTTGGATAGCATGTCACACCTTTAGTGGAAATTTCCTCCTTGGATGATGTGGGAAAGTTTATGTTGGTACCTAATGCTATTATTGATAGTAAAACATGAAGAAATTAAGGAACTAAAACATTATAGAAGAAATGATTTATTGGAGGAATCTACCTTTAGAAAATGCTCCTTGTGAAGGACTAAAGATATTTGAAAATCCAAATTTACATTTCATAAGGATAAGTAATTTTGAAAAGGGAAGATTTGTAATGTCACAATTCCTCTGTATGAGGCTATTAGGGTAACATTCTAGCCTTAGATGGGGATTCAAGCTTTCTCATGATGTCATGTCTTTGTTTCATTCCCATTTCCCTATTTTCCTAAACCTTTTCATTATGTAGCTTAATAGGTTTTTTGTTGTATTGTGGAGCCTGATCAAACTTGTGCTTTAATTTTCCCTACCTTTGTCGGTGTGTTTTCCCCCCAAATTATTTAACGTGGGAGTGCAAGGGGGCAACACCCCACTTGTGGGGTTTGGGGGGTATTATCCCCTTGACAGGGACCTGGGGGTGGAGCCCATAGTGGGGGTCTACCCCCTATAGAGGGCTTAGGGGCAACAAACCCAAAGCAAAAATTGGCCATTATTTTAATAAGGGAATTTTTGTGTTTGAATATAAAAATACAATTGTAAATGGTTGGAAATAGTTAATAAACTGCCCAAATTTGAATAGTTGCATGTGGGAAATCAAGAGCCACGAACTGGACAATTAGTTGCACATGTGGAAAGGAAAAAAGGCGTGTGCTTTTTAGTTTTGTTATTGTTGTGCGAGAATTTTAGTGTTGATTTGTTGTAGGGCATGTAAGCAACAGAAAATAGAAGGTCGTGGTTTAGTGATAGGTCTATGCATTGGGCGCACGTAGCAAAGCGCTAGTGAAAACAAGGTAGTGGTAAATGTTGCAATATATTGTTGCAAGTTGCAGCTATTGTTGCAAGTAATTTGTAATTCATTTTTTGGATAATTAAATAAAATAACTATTGTCGGTGGATGTAGCCCATGTTTGGGTGAACCACGTTAAATTGGTGTTGTTCTTTCACTGCTATTAATTTCTATGTATTTAAATTCCTCTTTTTTATTGTTGTAATCTACATTTGACTGGTATAATTCTGCATGCAATTCCTAACATTTTTCCCACACCTTGTTGTTGTTTGCTTTATTTCCATGATCACCTAGTTTCCCATTCTTCATACTTCAATATATCTTTAAATAATTTTCTTGTCTACCTATCTATGCTAGCCTATCTTTTCTACTTCCCTTGCATTTCAAAATTTTACAATTTCCTCAATCAACATTTCTTTCCTTAGTTCCCTAAATCCTTAATTCCCAATCACTTATCTCTCATGGAATTTCAATCTTCCATTTCCCTCCTTGAACTCCCCATAAATAAATTAGTTGACTTGATGTTTAATTCCCATAATATTGAGTATCATATATTCTAGCTTCCACTATATTATGGGCTCCTAGAATTTTCCCTATCAACATACCTAAAGGGAATACAGTAATCTAGAACCCCAAACACACCCACCTCAGTGAACTTTCCTTTTTGGCTTTCCATTATGAATCTAGTATTAGGTATATCATATCCATAATCCCCTTATCACTATTCCTTCCTATATTAGATATATCTTGAATCTAATCCCTATTCCTTCAATATAATATATCTTCAAATCATGATGCTAATCCTTCCTATATTTCATATCCCATAATTGTGATCCCTGGTCCTTCCTTTATCAAGTATCTTCATCTCCTAATCCTTGATCCTTCATGCATTGAGTATCTCTAATTATCAATCCCCATTCCTTCACATATTAGGTATTTTAAAATTCTAATCCCTTATAATTTATGCATCAGGTATATTTGAATCCTTATCCATTCTCCTTCCTACATCATGTATCTTCAAATCCTAGTCTATATGCCTTATATTTAGTATCTAAAAATCCCAATCGCCAACCGTTGTCATGCTTCCATATTTTTAACCTTCAAGGTTCTACTTACCAACCTTCCCACTTGGATAATTATTTGTAAGAATATTGTTCCTTGTTTCACCTCCATCCTTCAATTCTTCCTTCTTAGGGCCACAAACCATTGCTTCCCATTGCATCCTATCACCCCTACATCCCATTTCCCAAACCCATGACTTTGTACCTTTAGAAATCTTAATGCCAATGTACCAAGTGGAAATATTTTGAATAGCATCTTGACCCTTAATTCCCTAATTCCTCTTGCTAGTGATCCCTTTAGCATGTGAATCTATAAAATTATTCCATTCAAACCAAAGAACCCACCTACCACCATACATGACCTAGGATACCATTAATAGCCTTGAAAAGATATTGAATAAGGTTGAAGAAGACTTTAGAATACCTATCAACACATATGTGTCCCTTACAAACATGGTTTGTGAAAAAATGGATAGGGTTATTGATGTAGAGGGCATGGTTTCATGATTGTGACCATTTAAATATGTCACTAGCAGATGTAGGCAACTTATACACATAAATGACTACCACTCTCTTTTCAAGACTACTTGACATGGATTTAGGCATGGGATTTTTTGCTACAATATAAACCTTCAATCTCTATAATATAGGTAACTTCATGAGTTTGTATCTTTTTCCATTTTATCAAATACACCATTTGTAATAGTTAAGCACTTGTGTTCATCTGTTTAGATCTAAGGATAAAAATATTTAGATTTTGGAGGTTAAAAAACACAAGAATTTTGGTTCCATGTGATAGTTCCATCAAAGAATTGTATTTGTAATAATTTTTTTAATATCTAACTTGAATTATGATAGAAGATATGAATAAGCCATATAGTTCCCACCTATGTGTGAATATTTTTAATGTCTACACAATATATTGTCAAATATTTTAGCTATAGGTCATTTCATAACGAATTTGAGAATTCTATTATATTAAAGCATACACACACGTGCACACACACACATAAAGAGAGAGAGAGAGAGAGAGTATTAGATTGCCCAAATGATAGCTACAACTAGGTATAAATGGGATACACCACAAAAAATGTTAATGTATAATTAATGTGAAATAAAAGGAGATAGTGTCACATGATGCAAGTACAACCAAAATTAGTAGGTACTTACCTAAGAAAACATATATTATCCTAGATATACATACTATGCAATAAATTTACTGAGTAAATGCATAAAATAATTAATGCACCAACATGAACTAGTAAATATAAAAAATGGTCTAAATTTGTATAGCTTCGTCCAATGTTACAATTAATGGCTATCCTAGGAGAAGCTATCCTAGTGAAGTCCCACGTTATATTTTAGGTTGTTTTGAGCTTGGTCTATGTTATACACTTGTGATTGAAATTTTATTTTGGTTGTTTGTATGCTTCATAACCTTGCTTATGTTTAATGATTTATCTATTAAAATTGAGCTCAAGAAACTAATTTTTTTTTAGGTCTTATTATTTCCTTCATAGTATGTTTGTTATGAATATCATTCTATCTAATATAAAATTATTTATTTAAGTTAGTTTAGTTTGATTTGAATCTATACACATCAACCATTGAATCTACTAGAATTGTTAAACCCCTTGAAGTAATAACCATTGAACTCTAAAATTAAAGTTAAATTGAGCGAAATCAAAGTAAATCATGCATCTATAGGATTCTTTTAGAGTGTTTATTTGTGTATTGTGAAATTGAATGGTTGTGTAAGTTGACTTTTAGGAGTTCTCACATTCATAATAGTGAAATACCTATGGAGGGTATGAATTAACTCATTTAAGAGAGCAAGAAGAATGAGATTACTAAGAAGCTAAGAGATCATGTTATATGTCCTCTTTGCAATTTCTGAGACTTTGAATTCATTGAAGATTTTGAAGCCTATTTTCTTAAGTTTATGTTAGATTGTGGAATTCTTAAAGTGACCTTAAGGATGAAAATTTTCAAATTTAGAATGCTAAAACATTTGCCATGTCACCATTATATTATGACACATATCTAGAATTTATAAATTTTAAATTATTAAATACATTATTTACATTAATATTTAACAAGATAAATAAAATTTGATTTAAAGATGAAATTAAAAATGTAAATTAATTAAAATTAAAAAATTATCGATACAAAATAAATTTATATAATTAATTTTAAAACACCTTCAAACATGAACTAAATCAAACTATTAAATATTTTATTCATATTATTGTAGTAGTAGGATGGGGGAGAACAAAATTGTGAGATAATTTATGCTTCTTGATTGAATTTCTTTCATAGTTGAATATTGGCAACCATTAAATCTTTTGTTCCCAAATTCTTTGTGGTGACACTTGATCCCTTAAAAGACCCATCTTTTTGTCAGGTTAAACTAACTTGATCATCTTCAAATTTTATAGACAAATCTACTAAAGTTTTGAGAGTTCCAAAGTGTCTCCAAGAGTTTAAATTAGAGATATAATTAAAGTAAAATAATATTAATGATGAATTATATTTGTTTAGTCTTATTTTATATTCAAGATAAAATAGTTTCTGGTCCAATTGTGTATATTCTTCATTTCACATTTGGATCACATTGTCTTCAAGAGTCTGGTTTGAATGATCCAAAAAGTCAAATGAAAAACATACATTGTTGAATCCAAAAGCTTCCTTATTAATACTGCATAGACTATAAAAAACTCATACCAACAACTATTTTAAATTTGACCACAAACTCAACTTAAATAAAAGACAATCTTTCTAAAATTTATCAAAATATTTTTATTGGAACATTTTCTATCAACTTTAACAATTTAACAATTAAACTAGTTTTACCAATAATACTTTTACATTTAATTCATACATAAACGAAAAAGTTCTATAAACACATTTTGAATAGATTTTTTTCCTAGCAAGGGTTGGCAACACTCGAAGATACATTTTCACCACCTGTCATACAAACAACACTTATAACGATATTGCTATCAGGATTCAACAATGTAGTTTAACAAGTCAAACTAATTGACCCATGTTTCATGAGTAGTGGTTCACGATAACCCATCTCTCATGATAATTAATGGTCCACTTAACACTCATTGCATCTAAGTGATGTTCACAGAGGTGAAGCATTGGGCCTTCTTGGGAGGTCGCCCATCCTAGTACTACTCTAGCTCAAGCACACTTAACCACAAAGTTTTCCCCAAGGTAAAGCTCACTTAGCTTGCAACCCCATTTGTAAAACCTTCAACAAGTGTTGTTCCTTATGAGCCATTCTTTATAGAGCCCCTTTAGCTCATCAATTGATAAGTAGGAGGTATTTTCCATTGCGTGTCAAATTGTGATATTGCTATTAGGATTCAATTGTGTAGTTTAAGGAGTCAAACTCATTGACCCATGTTTCATGAGTAGTGGTCCATGAGAACCCATCTTTAATGATAATGAATGGTCCACTTAGCACTCATTACATCTAGGTGATGCTCATAGAGGTGAAGCATTGGTCCTTCTCGGGAGGTCACTCATCCTCGTACTACTCCAACTCATAACTACAAAGTTTTCCCCAAGGTTATGCCCACTTGTCTTGAAACCCCATTTGCAAAGCCTTTAGGAAGTGTTGTTCCATATGAACCATTTGCCCCTTTAGCCCCTTTAAGGAACACCACTTGTTTAAGGTTTTGCAAAAGGGGTTGCAACCTAAGTGGGCTTAACCTTGGGGAAAAATTTGTGGTTAAGTGCACTTGAGCTAGAGTAGTACTAAGATGGGTGACCTCCCGGGAAGGCCCAATGCTTCACCTCTGTGAGCATCAACTTCTATTGCAATGAGTGCTAAGTGGACCATTCATTATCATGAGAGATGGGTTCTCATGAACCACTACTCATGAAACATGGGTCAATGAGTTTGACTTGTTAAACTACATGGTTGAATCCTGATAGCAATATCACAATTTGACACATTGTGGAAAATATCTCCTACTTATCAATTAATGAGCTAAAGGGGCTCTATAAAGAATGTTTTGTAAGAAACAACACTTGGTAAAGGTTTTACAAATGGGGTTGCAAGCTAAGTGGGCTTAACCTTGGGGAAAACTCTATGGTTAAGCGCACTTGAGCTAGAGTAGTACTAGGATGGGTGACCTCTCAAAAAGGCCCAATACTTCACCTCTGTGAGCATCACCTAGATGCAATGAGTGCTAAGTGGACCATTCATTATCATGAGAGATGGGTTCTCGTGAACTACTACTCATGAAACATGGGTCAATGAATTTGACTCATTAAACTACACAGTTGAATCCTGATAGCAATATCACAATTTGACACGTCGTAGAAAATACCTCCTACTTATCAACACTTATAATGTTTTGTAGTATTCCAAAGAAATTTTATATCAACGTTGAAGAAGAATATGGTAGCTTCAATAATTATAACTAAAGAAATACGAGTAAATAATTTGATGGACTAAAGTATAATTGAAGTGATAAAAGATGCAAGGAGATTGATGCTTAAAAATTTGGGCTTTCTCTTATCTGTGATAAGATAGGAGAAATGACTGGAGAGAAAACATAGAGCAGTAGCGCACAAACTACCTAGGAAGCCATTACTAGCTAACTTTTTTTTATGGATACTTATACCCTGTTCCAAAGCTCCCATTGTGGCACAGGCTAGTAGTATGCTAGCAAATGTAAACTAATTCGATTGGAAACCTGTTTCACTTGTGAACCACAATCCCTTTCATTAGAAAAAAAACTCAAAAAAATCATGGAGCCTCAGGCTTTCCTTGGTTGGATTGTCTCCCACCAATACATGCAACACTTGATTAAAAACACTCACCTCCCAAGGTATGGTAAGTTTGTCGTGGTGGTCAAAGTTGAACTCAGATTGTCCAGCAAGGTCTGAAGCAATGGATGGTTGAGATTAGACGTGGGGATGATAGAAGCACTTCCGATCTTCTCATTTATGGCCAACATAAACCCCCAAATGACCCTAAGGCATGTCAGATGGAGGGGATGTCAAGCGCCTGCAACATTGAAACAATGTGACTATCTTACAAATAAATCCATGTCTTGTAGGGGAAAGGATTCAATAGTTGAGCAATAGTTGTTATAACATTTGTTGATTTAATGTTCAATATTACATCAATAGTTGTAACTTTAAAATTGTTCGTGTTGATGATGAGTACCTATAACGGAATGAAATGTATTCCTTAAATCTAAAAAGCAACAAATCATGTGATGCCACACCAACGCATTAATAAAACATGACTTATTGCACAACTATCCATCTAGCCGTTTTTTGGGTCTTTTTGGACACCTTAACAAAATACATGCTGATTTGGCATCATATTTGATGATGTGGCCCTGAAACCTTAGTTATAAGCATGGGACTTGTCAAGTAAGTTGCTCTAAAAAATTTGAAGTGATTTGAAATTTCCAAGTAAGATTTTGAGAAGCACAAAGTTAAAGTGCACAACTATTGTGTTCTCTCCCTTATGTGATCAAACTCTTTGCAAGCACCCACCAAACTTCCCCAACTCGAGAAGTGCACATTTGAATTTTGTTTGGTTTATGTGTTGGGCAGTTAACTGTGATTAAGTATTGACTCTAATGGTTAACAAGATCGCTTAAAGAACAAAAACAAGGGTTGTTGAAAGGAAGGGATTTGGTGGACACCACATCTGGCACTTAAGCAATCAACACTTAGTGTGTGTGATTTAAGCCCAAGCCATTGGAAGGAAGTTAATGGTGGTCAATAATCTTCTATAGGAATCGTGGATGACACATGCTCATACAACCATTTCAAACTATGATCATAAACACATTGTGAAAGCCTATGGTAGTATTTTTTATCAAAAAGAACTAAAAGACAAAAAAGATTTGTGATTATGTTTGAAACAATTCACAAAAGATATATTACTCATAAATTTTGCTCCATTTCAAAAATTTGTGATAGATACCCACTACTCACACTTTGAATTTTAATTTTTATAATTTATGTATGTTAACTTTAATAATTTATAGTTGGAAGATGCGCTAGACATTTGAACCCAATCATTACATCAAGAAACACTTATAAGATTCCAATATGATAAAGCAGGCCTTATAGTGGAAGGGAGGCTCTACCCTAATTCCACAATTCCCCACAATGGCCGATCAGAGTAGTTTGAAAGATCGTGTGGCCATCGTGACGGGCGCCTCGCGAGGTATTGGCAGAGAAATCGCGCTTCACTTGGCGCGCAAGGGAGCAAAAGTGGTGATCAATTATGCTGGAAATGCAGAAAAAGCAGAGGAGGTGGCCTCTATAATTAACAAGGACCGCGATTCAGTAAGAGCCGTGACATGCAAGGCCGATGTTTCCAAGGCATCCGAAGTAAGCAGCCTCTTTGACAGGGCAGAGCAAACATTCGGTGCCGTGCACATCGTGGTTAACAACGCGGGTATTCTCGACCCCAAATACCCACCCGTGGCGGACACCTCTGAAGAAGCGTGGGATTCCACCTTCAATGTCAACTGCAAGGGAGCCTTCCTCTGCTCCAGGGAAGCCGCCAACAGAGTTGTCAAAGGCGGCGGTGGCCGCATTATAAACCTAACCTCGTCGATTGTGGCGTCACTGAAGCCTGGACATGCAGCATACGGGGCCAGCAAGGCCGCCGTGGAGACAATGACCAAAATATTGGCCAGGGAATTGAGGGGCACCAAGATTACTGCGAATTGCGTGGCCCCAGGGCCGGTGGCCACAGAACTGTTCTTTGCGGGAAGGAGTGACGAGGTCATTCAACGCGCTGTGGAGGCAGCCCCACTTGAACGGCTGGGCGAGGTGACTGACGTGGCTCCTCTGGTGGCATTCCTGGCCAGCGATGAAGGAGAGTGGGTTAATGCTCAAGTTGTTCGGGTTAACGGTGGCTATGTATAAACCCTAAAGGTATGCAGTTGCCTGATGTTGTAGGTTAAATAAGAGTGTATCTGAAACCCTAGGAAAAACGTCTGTGCCGAGGATTCCAAAGCTGATCTGCTGTAATAACTAAACCCTTGACATATGCGCTTCAGTGGTGTTTATTATGTTTGAAAACTTTATTTATGATTGATATCAACTGTCAGATGTGGTTCTAAACTGTTTATATTGTTTCCGCTGCAAAGGTCTCTGCCTTTTTTTCAATTTCAGACGCTCTACAAGTTCTTCCAAATCGGTCAGTTACAATTAAATGTGTTCTGAGTTGTAATTTCTTTTGCTTGGCCTTACTGGGGTTTATAGGAGAAGTGGTAGTATTGGATTTTGCAACAACAAAAAGGATAAGGTTGTGCCAAGGGCATTTGAATTCTGACCAAAGAGTTTTAAAGAGATTATCAATTATTTTCTCTGGCACCTTGATATAAGAAGTAAAAGGCAGTTTTATTAAATAAAATAAAATTGATAATGTTCAAATATATATATATTTTTTTAGTTTTTTTTAATAAGAGTCATTGGTCCACTCAATATTTAGTATATTTAGGGGTTTTGAGAAGGTTATCTATTTTAGTATTATTTGGATTCGTGGATGTCTAATTATGGAGTTTTTGTCATAATAAAGCTCACTTTGTTTGCTACCCCATTTATAAACCTTCAATGAGTGTGTCTTATGAATCATTCATTATAAAGCTCTCTAGTGCATTCATTCATTGTAGAGCTCTCTCATGCATTCATTCATTGTAGAGCTCTCTCATGCATTCATTCATTGAGGTGGTCTTTTCTGTAGCGTGTTAATTTCAATGATGTTTTATGAGATTCAACTTATCTTAATGCAAAGGAGAATAAAGTTTTGTTATGGTTATCGGTTTAATTCAATAAATGTAACTAATTAAGCATAATTCAACCTAGATTAATTATTGGTAGCTAGGATTAATAAATCTAATAAATTGCAATAGCTATTTTATGAAAGTAAATGTAGTATATATGAGTACTTAACTCTATGATTGAAGAATGTGTGCTAATAATAAATACTCAATAATTTGATTGATATCTACTTGGAAAAATGTCATTTGTTTGTTAGTGAATGTTTTCTAATCCACATTGGACTTGTGCTTTTATCAAAGTAGATTGAGAATGTCTATTAACACATAGATATCACATAGATTTAACACAATATTCTAGGTTTAACCCCCCTGCTCAATCACAGTTGATAGAAATTTTGGGTCTACACCTTTCTCTTGGTTCAAAGTGTTGTTCAACTCAATTGTAATGTGAGAACCTAAGCATTTAAATAGAAGTTGTGATAAAACATGAAACTTGGTTGCATGACCAAACATTAAAATAGACACAATTTTATATATGAACATGAAAATTTTAATGGGTCTATTAAAATATTTTTTAAGATTGGTTATTAATAATAGTTTAAACAAAAAAGCGAGGTAAGAATGAAGGTATGAATAATGTATTTTGGGGGGCATGTTATCTAGAGATCTTGCCCATCGAGATTATCCAACCCTCCATCTAGCAAATCCTTGTCACCTTCCATGGGGTTCCAATTAGTAAGTATAGTATTATCTCCTCCATTTGGACTCTCCTTCAACTTGTTCTACATAATCCTTAATGAAGATTTGGAGGGGCTTGCCATGTTACTGTGAGGACTTAGACATGTGAAGGTGGAGCCCACCAAATCTTTGGATGGTAAAGGTGAAGGGAGGGTCCAACCAAAGAGATTCCTAGTAGATAGTGATGGTTCTCTAATGACCATGTGGGTAGTGGTGAGAGGATTTAAACCAACTACATTATTGATCTTAAAATCTGGAAATTTAAAACAAGACAATGGAAAGGGAAAAATACTAACCACCATGCAAGGGATATTCCCCAATAATTATGTTGAGAGGTGTGACTTATAGTGATAAGAGGGAGAAGGATATGATGCCATGGTAATTTTACATATAAAGACACCATATTTCAAAATATCTATTAATTTTACAAATGAAACTACTAAAAAGTAACATATAAATACATAATATCTGGTACACTTTCCAAAATAAAAACATAACAAAAAAGTTATCTAAATATTTAATGGTAGCTTTTCAAAAATAAAACTAAAAGTTACATCCAAAAATAAAAAACAATTATATTACCAAAAGGAATGTTTAATAAAAATAAAAATTTATGTTTGACCCTCTGTGTGACAAATTAAAACTAAACTCCAAGGGGACCTCGCAGAGGAATCTCAAGGCTGCAAGAAGTGGTTACATTGTAAGGAATGGTATGAGAAGCCTAATTTGGGCAGTGTCTAAATGACTTCCAATGCATTAATCAAGGTAAGCTCACAAAGAATTAGAATAAGTGCATAGCTAAATCATAATAGCATGTAGGACCTAATCTACTTATATGCTAGTAAATACAAAAATAGGTGTAATTAAAATGTTAGTAAATAGTTATATCTCACCATCAAGAATATTGCTTATTCGATTAGAAATATAGTCAAGGTCTACAAGGAAAACTAATAGCACAAATATGATTCAACACAAGATATTGAATTGCATTTCTATATAAATCACTACAAATACAAAATCAAAGACATAGAAAATATGCTTCAAAGAAAAAGACCATTGCCAATGTTTTGTAATGTTTTATAATTTTGTACCATCTAGTCCTCAATATAGTTAATCCAACAAATGTGGCTAGAGAAATTCCATCAAAAACATAAAATTTCCCTAAATAATATGTGTTAGTCATAGGTACAATGACAATATACAACTCTTGCATAAAAATAGGTTCCTAAGACACAAACTAGACATTTCTAACCCTTGTGAAACTAAGACTTGCATTAATTAATCCCAAGAATTATTTTAGGCATTCTTATACATAAGATGGTTTAGTGACCAACCATGTTTACATCATTGAACATTGTATGTAAAATAGTTACATTTCTCTTTCTCAACTCCAAGGGCATGGTGGTATGTGTCAAATCATATTTGTTTAGCTCAAGTATTTGCCATATCAATACACAATTATAAGCATAATTTTTTTTTGGAAAAGGATATAAATCCTTCCAAGATAAACTTTAGTACTACTAGATAGGAAAGAAAAGTTCTCAAAATCATGCAAATGACATAGTTTAGTCAAAATCCTATAAGATAAATTATACCAACTTTATGCTCACCTCTTCATGTATCACCTCAACCTAGTTCATAACTAGCTACAACATATGGCATATTCCAAACACAAATTTGGATTGCAACTTCAAATAGAAGAAAATAATTACTACACATGCTAATATGAAATTGAATCTTACAAGAATGAGGGGAAGATCACTTGTCACATCTTACAATACTCAACCATTGCCCTTATTTAGTTTTCATGGTATTAGTTCTCATGCAAAAATTATAACGTATCCTTGAGAAAGGAAAATATCCTCTTACAAGTTCTAAAAGTGTTAAATATATGCATTCCCAAAGAAGAATGGTAGGGGCGCCAATCAAGATTTTCAAATTTTTGTCTTGTCCTATACAATCAACATATGACCACAAAGAATTAAAATTTCTACACATGTACCCATGGCCACTTGTAATATTGTGAAAAGCTTCACCAAAATCACACATGCCACCAAAATTCAGTAAATACATGTGTCTTAATGCATACTTCATTATCATTAGCCAATTTTTTTGTATGGATATTATGGAGCCAAGAAAAAATGAATGAGTCTAGCTCAATTAATAACATTTTTCAACCAAGGAGAGATGGCTTCCTACAAGGGGAAACACACTTGACATGTCATATTTTCATTATGGTTTTCATTGGATAGCCCAAGATTTCATGTAGCTACATTAAAATCCAAAGCATATACACCATGTATGGAGAATAACAAGCAATAAACTCACAAATAGGAAGATTTAAATGTGCAAGTGGTAGGTGAGATAACTTGTTAAAACTTTATTGGATTAATGGCTAGGGTTGATCTCAAAGAGAAAATTTTCTAGGATAGAAATACAATACACAAGCTTTGTTTAGCCATTTTGTCATTTGGATGTGGAGTGATTGCATGATAATTTGTTGTTGTAGGCACACCAACCTAATTTGTTGTGGTAGGATCAATATTCATGAAGGAGAACTAGGCCCACCAAACATCTCAGCACTAATGAAAACATTTTGTTGACCTTACACCAAGCACACACAAGAAAATAGGATATGGGCTCTGCCATAATTGATATGGAGCTTACCAACCAATGGCACAATGATTGTTTGATAGATTTTATTTGAACTCATAGGAATTGCATGGACTACGTGTTACATCACTTAGTCACATATAATGACTCGCATAATCTAAGAGTAACAAGGAACTTTGACACCCCTTAGGGTTCCACCAACCACAAAATCTTCCACATCAATATAGAGATCTTGGTGCTTTTATAGTTTGTGTAAGAAAATAAAATGTTAAGCATTGAACAAGAAGTTGGTCTAATCACAAACCTCCCTAGGACCAATAAGCTTGAATATTTATTAAAATGTTTTCGAGGAGCTTTATGTTTATATCACACTATTCACCTAAATATTCTTTGATAAGAAATTTGACAATTCATATAATTAACCAATTTATAATTTGAGAAATCACACTGCATTAATGTGAAAAAAATCACCATAAAATTCTAATATCAATATTGAAGCTTCAAGATCAATATATGGTGTTTTGCAATAAGATCTTTGTGTATAATTTTGATATATTAAAATGATGGGGCCCACCGAAGTGACATGGAGCTTATCAACCAATGGCACAACCCATGCTTGATAGATTTTTGTTTGAACTCATAGGAGTTGCATGGACTATAGATCACATCATGCATTCACATCTCATTGCTCACACATTTAAGAGGAACAAGGAATTTTGACAACCCTTAGGGCTATCATGAATGGCGATGAAGCTTAAACTAGAGAAAATTTCATAAAGGGAAAACACATAAATTGGACCACATTGTTTCCCCTCCATCCTACCATTCTTCCTTCCTTGGGCCACAAATCATTGCTTCTCATTGCATCCTATCATCCCTACATACCATTTCCCAAACCCATGACTTTGTACCTTTAAAAATCTCAATGCCAATGTACCAAGTGGAAATATTTTGAATAGCATCTTACCATTAATTCCCTAACTCCTCTTGCTATTGGGCCCTTTAACATGTGAAACTCTAGAACTTTGTCATTCAAACTAAAGAACCCACCTACCACCATACATGACCTAGGATACCATTAATAGCCTTGAAAATATATTCAATAAGGTTGAAGAATACTTTAGAAACCTATCAGCACATATGGGCCCCTTACAAACATGGTTTGTGAACAAATGGGTAGGGTTGTTGATGTAGATGGCATGGTTTCATGTTTTTGACCATGTAAATATGTTGTTAGTAGATATGGGAAAATTATACACATAAATGACTACCAATCTCCCTACAAGACTACTTGATATGGATTTAAGCATTGGATTTTTGGCTACAAGATAAACCTTCAATATCTATAGTTTAGGTAACTTCATTAGTTTGCATCTTTTGCCATTTTATCAAATACACCATTTGTAATAGTTAAGCACTTGTGTTCATCCAATTATATCTAAGGATAAACTTTTTAAAATTTTGGAGGTTAAAAACACAAGCATTTTGGTTCCATGTGATAGTTCCATGAAAGAATTGTATTTGTGCTGAATTTTGTAATATCTAGCTTGAATTGTGACATAATATATGAATGAGACATATAGTTCCCACCTATATGTGAATATTTTTAATGTCTACACAATATATTGTCAAATATTTTAGCTATAGCTCACTACAAAATGAAAGTGGGAATTCTATTATGTTAAAGCATGCATGCACATTCAAACACACACACACACACACACACACATAAAGAGAGAGGATTAGATTACTCGAATGAGAGCTACAATTAGGTATAAATGGGATACGCCACAAAGAAATGTTAATGCACACTTAATGTGAAATAAAGGAGATAGTGTCACATGATGCAAGTTCAACCTAAATTAGTAGGTACTTACCTAAGAAAGCATATATTATCCTAGATATACATATTATGCAATAAAGTTGTTGAGTAAATGAATAAAATAAGTAATGCACCAACATTAACTAGTAAATATAAAACATGGTCTAAATTTTTGTAGCTTAGTCGAGTGTTAAAATTAATGGCTATCCTAGGAGAATTTATCCTAGTGAAGTTCCATAGTATATTTTAGGGTGTTTTGAGCTTGGTCTATGTTATACATTTGTGATTGAAATTTTCTTTTGTCTCTTTGTATGCTTCACAACCTTGCATATATTTATTGATTTATCTATTAAGTTTGAGCTCAAGAAACCACAATTTTTTTTAGTTTTAGGTTTTATAATTTCCTTCATAGTATGTTAGTTATTAATATCATCCTATCTAATATACAATTATTTGTTTAAGTTAGTTAAGTTTGATTTTAAACTATACACACCAACCATTGAATCTTCTAGAATTGTTAAATGCCTTCAAGTAATAACCGTTGAATTTTAAAATTAAAGTTAAATTGAGTGAAATCAAAATAAATCATGCATCTATAGGATTCTTTTAGAGTACATGTATTTGTGTATTGTGAAATTGAATGGTTGTGTAAGTTGAATTTTAGTTCTCACATTCACAATAATGAATTACCTGTGGAGGGAATTAATCAACTCATTTAAGAGAGCAAGAAGAATGAGATTGCTAAGAGATCATGTTGTATGTCCTCTTTGCAATTTAAGAGACTTTGAACTCATTGGAGATTTTGAAGCCTATTTTGTTAAGTTTTTGTTAGATTGTGGAATTCTTGAAGTGGCCTTAAGGAAGAAAAGTATCAAATTTAGAATGTCAAAAACATTTTCCATGTGCCTAGAATTTGTAAATTTTAATATTTCAAAATTTGATTTAATGCTGAAATTAAAAATGTAAATTAATTAGAATAAAAAATTATTGATACAAAATAAATTTATGCAATTAATTTAAAAATATATTCAAGCATGAACTAAATCAAACTATTAAATATTTTATTCATATTATTGTAGTACTAGTATGGGTGGAGAACAAAATTGTTAAATACCTAATGCTTTCTGACTAAATTTCTTTTGAGGTTGAATACTGACAACCTTTAAATATTTCCTTCCAAAATTCTTTGTGGTGGCACTTGATACCCTAAAAGACCCATCCTTTTCCCAGGTTAAACTAACTTGATTATCTTCAATTTTATAGACAAATCTACTAATGTTTTGAGAGTTCAAATGTGTCTCCGGGAGTTTAAATTAGAGATATAATTAAAGTAAAATAATATTAATGACGAATTATATTTGTTTAGCCTTATTTTATATTTGATAAGATAGTTTCTGGTTCAATTGTGTATATCCTTCATTTCACATTTGGATCAGACTGTCTTCAAGAGTCTGATTTGAATGTCAAATGAAAAATATACACAAATTATGATCCAAAAATTCAAATGAAAACATACATTATTGAATTCAAAAGTTTCCTTATTAATTCTACATAGATTATGAAAAGATTATACCAAAAGTTATTTTAAATTCCAAAAGCTCAAGTTAAATAAAAGATAATCTTTCCACAATTTTTCAAAATATCTGTATAGATAATTTAATTTAAATCTATAAGAACATTTTTTATCAACTTAACAATTTAACATTTAAACTACAAATAATAGTTTTATATTTAATTCACGCATAAAATCAAGTGATGCATAGCGTCGAGTTCCTACTGGCGAATGTGGAGACTGTTGGTTCAGAGCAGAAAGTGGATAAAAAACTAGTAGTTAATTATCAGTTTCAACTCCATAATCTTAGTTAATTATTTACTGCTCTATTAATGTAAAGTGTGTATTTTCCATTTGGAAAGAAACATAAATATATTATAAGTTAATGGCTCTATGAGTCACCTATTGGGTACCAATGATCTTATGTTGTGGGAGCTTCTACCATCACTTTGGTTGTGAGCACTTTTATAACAATGTTGAATAAAAATGTTCTCAAAAAGTGTTTTCCATGATGGCAGACAACTGAATTGCCATTTGTTATTAAAAATATGGGGAAAGAATCTAAAAAAATCTTTGCAGCTCTTACAAACCCTTAGCCAATGGAGCTGGAATTTTCTTCTTAAGATTTACAGCTAATCCATTTTTTAATAAAGATATTTAAAACTTTGCAATTGCCAAAATTTATCTTTCATGGGGAGCCTAGCACCATATGAATTGGAATGATTACTTGTTCATGGAACCTATC
Source organism: Sequoia sempervirens (assembly GCA_007258455.2). Classification (NCBI taxonomy): domain Eukaryota; kingdom Viridiplantae; phylum Streptophyta; class Pinopsida; order Cupressales; family Cupressaceae; genus Sequoia; species Sequoia sempervirens. Next base: position 67,145 of record VDFB02368982.1, on the reverse strand, counting down.
GTAACCAGAGAAGCAGAAATCATTTTTCGATTGCAATTAATAGGTGCTAAATTAGTTGGTTGATGCCTTTTCCCCTTTTTGCAAAATAATAAAATGAAATCTAAGGGCAAAACAAAATAATCAATTTTATTATTGTAAACTCAAATGATAGATCAACATAAGCTATGTTTGCCTCCCACCTCCAGATCAGAGAGTTCCCATTTAGCACCATATGAATTGGAATGATTACTTGTTCATGGAACCTGTCGTAACCAGAGAAGCATAAATCGTTTTTCGATAGCAATTAATAGGTGCTCAATCAGTTGGTTGATGCCTTTTCCCCTTTTTGCAAAATAATAAAATGAAATCTAAGGGTGAAACAAAATAATCAATTTTATTATTGTAAACTCAAATGATAGATCAACATAAGCTATGTTTGCCTCCCACCTCCAGATCAGAGAGTTCCCATTTCAAAAAGTTCATGACTATATCGATTGTAGGATATTCACAAAGTGGATTTGAATGTGGAAGCATAAACAAGGCACATGAACTGTTTGACAAAATGCTTTAAAGAAATGTGTTCTCATGGAATGCACCCTGATTGTAGGATATTTACAAAGTGGATTTGTTAAAAAGGCTTTAGAAACATTCAATCAAATGCAATTGGCTAGTGTAAAACCAAACTCTACAACCTTTTCCAGCATCCTCGTAGCTTGTGCCAAAACAAAACTTTGGAACAAAGTATGGACATCCATCAAATCATAGAGGATAGAGGAATTTTGACAGATGTGCCTCAAAGAAGTTTGGTCTCACGGAATGCCATGGTTGCAGGATATTAACAAAATAGATTTGTTGACAAAGATTTAGAAACTTCCGAAGTAAATGAAATTAGTAGTTGTAAATCCAACATTATCCTCACCTGTGCTAAAATGTGAGCTTCAGTAGGTAATGAGCATAGATCTATGAAACATATCTTACTATCATCCTCCCCTTTTTGATTTTTTTAATTATGTCTCTAAACTTTCTTATCACAAATCATGTTCCCTCTTATCTATTTTTTTTCTTGTTCACTTTTATAAGATTCTCTTAGGATATCCTTCTATTAATCCAACCTCAGGTTTCTCTTTCTCTTAAGTTTCTACATGATCTTTTTTTGACTTTTTTCTTTTGTATTATTTTTCCAATTTCTCTTTTGTCAATGAGGATTCTCTTATTTTACATATGTTTTATATATTGATTTCTTACACTCTCTAACATTTGCTCCTTTACTTTAGTTATTCATTACTTCTTTAGCATCATAGGTTATATTTAGACTAGACAATTATTTATTTTTTGATCATGGTGCCAACACATTCTAATAGAACTATTAAATTTGGGGCGAACTAAATATCATGTGGTTTATCACCACAAAAATCACGTGGAATTTCCTCCTTTTTTCTTCTACACTTATTTGCATAATTTCTTAGTTTACCATAGTTATAACATTTTTGGATTTTGGTCATTTCTATTTTTATCATGCTTAGGGAATTCTTTAATGCACCATCTTAGTGCCTCATCATTGAGGGTCTCCACAAAATCATATAATTGGGTTTAGTCATCATTAATGTCAACCCCACTCCAATGAAAATCCAAGGTAAAGAGATGTTCACTAGCATCCTTAGTGTATTTATCAAAATAGGGAGATTATCATATGTGCATCCATATTTGGAGGAGGCAAAGGTGTTCTTGATTTATTTTATATGGTTAGGGATTATCCTTTCTCTTAATCTATTCTCTTCTCTTGGATCTCTTTCTCTCCCTTTATCATGGCTTCTTTGTCTAGTTTCACTCTTTTCCTACTTGACCAAAGCCCTTTCTCTACCGTTATCTCTTGGAAATTGAACATCTAAGAACTCACGTCATATTATTTGTCACAAATCTCATACACAATTTCTTCTTGATCTTGCTTTCTCTGACCCAATTAAGGATTCACTACTTATATGGACTCTAGAAACTTTTCTTGATTTTGGCAAAGGAGGTGACTCTTTGTCCATGAGTTTCATCTCTTCATAGTGTCTCTTTAGCTTGGGGAATGTGTTGGTTGATAACACATCATTAGTAATTGATTTATCTTTAATTTTCTTTGAGTTTTTTTCTTCCTCAACCTAGGAATTGCTCTCATCTATCATCTCCAAATCTTCCTTGAAAAACTCTAAATTTTTGGTGACTTCTTTGATTCTATTACTAAATATTGTCTTCTCTTCCTCAACAAATTAATGTAACTTCTTTACTTCCTCCCAATCATTTACTTCATTTTCTTCCCTATAGCAACCACATCTATAGTATACCTATAGATAAGGGAAAACTTCTCTAAGTTCATCGGTGCCTTATTCTTTCAATTGCCTTACCATTTTGATTAGATTTTTAAGTGATAAACCACTCTATTCTTTAATATTCATGAGTTCCATGCCCATTGAGGATCTACCCATCTCAATACTAGGGTTTTTATTAGTTGCAACCCTTTTGATACACTCTCTTGATGCTTCTCACACTTCTAACATTTTGCATTATCTTTTCTCTTAGTCCTAGGATTGTTTCAACATTCTTTCTTCTTACTTATTTTTTATCATGATCATTAAATTATCTTCAAAACCTATCTTGATCTCACCAATAAATTATTTTAATCTCTTGTTATCAATTTTTTCCATAAATATTTAATTGATTTAATTTATTCATCCTTAACTCCTTTCTTTTTAGTACCTTAATTTATTAGGGGGTAGTATAAGAAACCTACTACTATCACACATTTCTTTTTAATACTTACAATTATCTCTATCATATTTTGTATTCTAGTAAGGTAATTTTACAAGACTTACCTTCTAGTGTACTTATGGGTTTTCCTCATTAGTTTCCATGAGGTTGCTCTTTTTATTTTCAACTTAATAGGAATAGATCCAACCACTCCTCAAAATTTTATAGAGGCATTCATAGGGACATGATGGCTCGATTGAAAAGCCTTTTTCAAGTGCTAATGTGTTGCATAAGACTAAGGACATGGAAAATATTATCGATGGAAATCTAGATTGTTAATGAGGGTGGTCCTAGGAAGATAATCTCTAAGAATTGAGGGTAGATTCCCTATCTATATAAGGATAACCCTAAAACTATTTATGTTGGGTTCTCATATCGACCTCTTGTTTGTATTTTATTTTTTAGATAGTCTCTAAGTTACTATCATTAGAATTCTTGATTTGAGTGTTTAAGGAGACTATTTATGCTATGTTACTATCATTCATACATTAGAAAAGTCTCTAAGTGTTCACCATGAGATTAACCCCTTAAAACTCTCATGAAACCATTAAATAGCCTTGGAAATAGTTTGGAAGTTGTTTTGGAGTATCTACAATCTTTACAAACCCTCCTTGAAGCATTGAAACCCTTTATTATTTTTAAATTAATATTTGGTGCTAAGAATTTAAATTTAAAGGATGACAAGAACGTAGTTTAGAATGAAGGCCTAAACAAGGATCATTGGTATATGGCCTACCTTGAATGCATCATTAGATTCCCTTTGGTAGATCATTAATTACCTTATATTTTCTTAGTACTTTTGGGGCTAAAATTGATACTTTGGTATGCGTTGAAAACCCTCGCCTAGCTATCATGATGTAGCTATAGTTGTCAAGCAGGAACTGTAACCATTATAAAATCTATATGAGGATTTTTTTAGTGTGTAACACCTACAACAACGTTTGAAACATGCTCAATGTATGATATCAAAATCCCCCTATAGTTGTTACAAAGAGAAACGTAGATTTTTATTGTGTGTAATTGGTTTTGGAATGTGGAAATGTTCTTGAAACATCTTTTTTGTTGGATTTTAATCTTAGGGTTAACTAATTGTAGAGATTTACAACCTCATTTTGAATCTTAATGCTAAAGAATCATCATGCTTGTGAAAACCCTTTATTTCAACATACAAATCTTGATAAACGTGTCCTGATATATTAGGAAATTAAGATAAATTAGGTTGTAGATGCATACTTCTTCAACCATGGGAAGCGATAGAATTACAAGGTTCTAGTTTTTGTGATATTCCTAAAAACATATCATTTTAGTGTGGCGATTCATTTTTTGACATGCATGCAAATATAATCATGTAGGATCTAATAAATTTGTTCCCTTTTTGTGTAGTTGGAATGCTTATTTAAAGGTCAACATCATTGCTTAGATCTGAGAAATTTATGCAAGCCATAAAGAAGGTCATTTCATATTAGTCAATACTTCACCATTAGGGTGTAAGTATGGTTGTAGAGAAATATTTTTTCTTATCACCCTACATGAGTGTCCTACATAGTAAAGATGGTGATTTTCTTTGGGTGGTCAACATTCAACACTTAGAGAAATTGAAAATAACCTTGACAAGTACTTTCATCAAACCCTAGATAGTGAGTTATCTCTTCCTTACCAACTCTATGATTAAAAAATGTAAAAAAACATTTCTCACAAGGGTAATAGTCTACTAAGAAAGATGAAATACATGTCATAAAACTAGGTGGAATAGTCAACACCACTTGAGAACAACCATGTTGTCAACAATAAATGACATCCTAAGACTATTAAAACAACAATAAGATAGTATTAACCTAAGAGATAATGCACCACAATAGAGGTTATCTAATTATCCCATAAAGTTACCCTCCAAAATAATTCTTTGTGCGTACAATAACACTATCAAACATAGGCACAATATGTTGTATAATGACTAATGGACTACAATCATGCTTAGGCTATCTTAATAGCATCATGTGGGATATCACAACTTTAGAATATTTTTATGGTATTTTTAGAGCTATTATTTACACTAAGAATTATCAAGAGGGAGTTAAAGGCAACAAAGAAGACTATTTAAGTGGATTTTATCATGGAAAGGAAAAATACAAGCATGCAACACTTCTATAGATTTTATGCCTCTTATCAACATGAGTTATAATTCTTTCATAGTAGCTAGTAGGAGTGCCAATGTTTCCACAAGATAACAATCATGCTAGGTTATTATCATAATAAGGCTAGATTCTCATGCTTGATTTCTCATGTATTATCATTGTATTATTATAGAGAACAACGATAGAAAGAAAAGATACTCTCAGGAAATCATGAAAACCATAAACATTTAGGATAGTCATGGTTATTAAGGTTACTATGAATCTTATAGGATGATCATGCATAGGTTATCATAATCAACAAAAATAACAACAATAGGTTCTATGTAGGATTTTATTAGGTACTAAATTATGAAGGTTTCCACCTTGTTGTTAGGCATCAATTAAAAGTCAACCATGAAAACTAAGAGGACTATCTCATCAAGAGTAAATGCTAGTATCAAGGCTAAGATCATTTCATGTAAAACTCTACCATTTTTCTCTTATAGGATAATGATCACCAATTGGCTAGTACCGTATCACCTAAGAGGCTTTTCATGATAATTTAGCATCACTTAAAAATTCCATACCACACACATAGAGAGGATATAGTCCCAAAATACGTCTAGTATCACTAAGATAGCCTTGTCCTTAAGTCTAAATATTTTCATGAATAACAAATATGATTGTTCTTGTATGATTTTATTGAGTGTAAAGTTATAAACTAACTTTAAACTTTTTGTTTTGATGATAAGGTCATCATCTTAGTAATGAAGGATTTCAAGACATAGTAATATTCAAGATTGTTATGTACCTTAGAGCATAAAATTGTAGCTCATTTTCTCATTGATTGATAAAAAACCACCCTGAAGAATATTACAAGAAAGGAAGGAAGTTGGGTTGTTAGCAAATATCATAGTACTACTATGGATAGTCCTATCCTTCTAAGTTTGTCCCTAAGTCACATGGTATCATTGAAATCTATAAGGGAATCATGATAAAGTTTTATAAACTTATAAATGAGGATAGTCACATGAGTGATGAAAATCATGGTATTAGAAAATACAATTAAGGGACTCCATTCAACAAGTCTTAATGCCTTAGCCTTATATGAACTACACTATATATCATCCCAAGACTATTGTATAACTATAATCATAATAGAAATAGTTACTCATATGGTCACAACAATCATGATTGTGCTTAATCTTAGAAACAATATTATTGTATGTGTTATATGGGTCTTCTCAAGTCAAAAGCATCATGGTAACCAATAATATTCAAAAAACACACAACTAATTAAGGAACTGTTATAATCTCTTACCTTATTAGGAAAAATTTCCATCATCAATACCAATGCTAATCACGTCACTTGGAACCTTGCTACCCTCAAGCTCTAACATTTACCTCTAAACATATTGATAATCATCATTACCTCAAGGACCACCATAAATGAGAGAATTATTATCATGATGAATTACATGCATCTAGTCATCCATAGGACAATAATTTATCCATCAATAATCAAATACCATTGAAGCATTGTCATCAAGTTCTTAATATTTTATTCACAGACTATCATAAAAATGAGAGAATCTATTTAAATACAAAATCTTGTCAAACATATAAAGTAGGTTTTCATTAAGGAAGGAGATAGTCATTGTAGCATAACACTTTTGCATAGTTATTACTTCACTTCATTTTGTAATCATAAACAATGATCCTAAAAGGACTACTGCACTATGGTCATAAGAATAATCACACCAATCTTGTGATAGTAAAAAAATACATATATGCCCTTATGTTTTCATCAAGCCATGGGCACTATCATGTCCCATTATGAAAATTAGTTTAGGGTAATAATAATGTCTTAACTACCAAAGGACTATTAATACAATTTCTATAGTCAAAGTGTCATGGAAGAAATGGTGCTATTAGAGGAATTTGACAATCAAGGAGGGATGTCTTATCTTTAAACCCTTATTTCCTACATATGAAGAAAATCTTAAACATTTAGAGGGACTTAAAAAACCACACTAAATTCAACACTAATCACAATTGTAATCAAAATCCTAGCTAAACCATAATGATGACAATGGGTTGTCCAAATACTATCAAATAGAAACAAGGGGTTGCCACTAAGGTAGAAGAGAACTATTGTATCAATTTTGTTATGAAAGATAACCAACATTCAAAATATTGTCCACTCATTATATCCTACCGTAATAGGTAGAGGGGTGATTATATGCAAGGCTATCAATTTTGATGTTGTTCCAAGTAACTAAGAAGAAGAAGATAGTTATACACCCTTTAGACACTATCGTGTATGGTTAGATGTTCCTAATTAGTCAATCAATCAATCAATTACATGCCTATGTCTTATGTACTTGTCCCATTCGTGATTCGTGATGTCCCATTCTAACAATTAATCCAAACAAAAGAACTATACAAAATGAAAAGGGTAATTGTGAACTGTTCTCTCCCATTTCTTGATTTACTTGATTGCCCCTTAAATTGTTTCGTGATGTCCCATTCTAACAATTAATCCAAACAAAAAAACTATACAAAATGAAAAGGGTAATTGTGAATTGTTAGATGCATCTTTTGATTTACTTGAAGTGTTCTTCACCTTTTGTTTTTCTCTTTCTCCAACTCCTCCAACTTTTCATTTCCTACAAATGCAAGCTTATGAAAAAATCAACTAAATGTCCATGTTATCATAAAATAAATCTTTGACAAATACCCCAACAGTGTATATATACTCTATGCATCTAACAGTTTGCATGTCTCGCTTATGCTTCCACATTTTGGATGTATGTCTACCAAAGTGATTGCAACTACAACATCTGAAAAAATTCCTCTGTCCTCTATGCTTTGAAGGATGTCCATACCCTATTCCAAAGGTCCCATTTAGTACAAACGACATGGATGCTGACAAAGGTTGTAGAGTTTGACTTTACACTTGCCAATTGCATTTTCTTGGAAGTTTCTAAAGCCTTTTCAACAAATCCACTTTCTAAATATCTTGCAATCAGGGCATTCCACGAGAACACATTCTTTGATGCATTATGTCAAACAGTTCATGTGCCTTGTCTATTCTTCCACCTTTTGCATACATGTCTACCAAGGCAGTTGCAACTACAATATCTAATAAAATTCCTTTATCCTTTATGTTGTGATGGGTGTGCATAACCTGTTCCAAAGCTCTCATTTCAACACAAACAGGGAGGATTTTGGCAAAGGTTGAGGAGTTTGGTTTTACACCTACAAATTACATTTGCTCGAAAGTTTATAAATCCTTTTCAACAAACACATTTTGTGCATATCTTGTAGTCGTAGCATTCCATAAGATCACATGTTTGAGGCATTTGGTCAAATAGTTCACATGCCTTGTCTTTGTGACTACACTGGTTGGATCTACCTATTTGTTGTGCGACTTCCTCGTGATAATACCCATGTCTTCTAAGTTTTGTAGTGTGGTAATTTTAAGCCATGCACGGGTGGGCGAGAGAAGCAGATTAAAAAAATAAATTTACAAGTATCCATCAAATGACCTTCGTTAACGATGAACAAAAGCAAGTTGGGTTATGATTGGGCCCCACCTAAGAGATCAATGCTTAGAGTGTGTTGGTTAAGCCCAACCAATTAAAACAAACATTGTTGAAAGGAGCAAATTTGGTGGACCCCACATCTGCCACCTAAGCAGTCAGTGCTTAGCGTGTGTGATTTAAGCCTAACCCATTGGAAGGAATTTAATGGGGAAGTTGGTGGCCAATAATCTCCTATAAGAACCGTGGGTGACACATGCTCATGCAACCATCTCAAACTATGCTCATAAACACACTGCGAGAGCCTATGGTAGTATTTTTTTATCAAAAAAAACTGAAAGACAAAAAAGATTTACAATTATATTTGAAACGACTCACAACAAAACATATTACTTTGAAATTTTGCTCCATTTCAAAAATTTGTGATAGGTCACCCAAATCTACTCACAAGGATTTTATTTTTTGTTATTTATGTATGATAACTCTAAAAATTTATAATTGGAAGATGCTAGACATTTGAACTCAATCATTGTTTTACAATCACTCCATCAAGAAACACTCGAGATTCCAATATGATAAAGGCCTTATAGTGGAAGGGAGCCTGTACCCTAATTCCACAATTCCCCACAATGGCCAATCAGTGTAGTTTGAAGGATCGTGTGGCCATCGTGACGGGTGCGTCGCGAGGGATTGGCAGAGAAATCGCGCTTCACTTGGCACGCAAGGGAGCAAAAGTGGTGATCAATTATGCTGGAAATGCAGAGAAAGCAGAGGAGGTGGCCTCCATAATTAACGAGGACTGTGATACAGTAAGAGCCGTGACGTGCAAGGCGGATGTTTCCAAGGCATGCGAAGTAAGCAATCTCTTTGACGTGGCGGAGCAAGCATTCGGTGCCCTGCACATCGTGGTTAACAACGCGGCCATTTCCGACCCCAAATACTCACACCTGGCGGACACCTCGGAAGAATTGTGGGAGTCCATCTTCAATGTGAACTGCAAGGGAGCCTTCCTCTGCTCCAGGGAAGCCGCCAACAGAGTTGTCAAAGGTGGCGGGGGCCGAATTATAAACCTAACCTCGTCCGTAGTGGCGTCACTGAAGCTCGGATATGGAACATATGCGGCCAGCAAGGCCGCCGTGGAGACCATGACCAAAATTTTGGCTAGGGAATTGAGGGGCACCAAGATTACGGCGAATTGCGTGGCCCCAGGGCCAGTGGCCACAGAGATGTTCTTTGCAGGAAAGAGCGACGACGCCATTCAACGCGCTGTGGAGGCAACCCCACTTGAACGGCTGGGCGAGGTGGGTGACGTGGCGCCCGTCGTGGCATTCCTGGCCAGCGATGAAGGAGAGTGGGTTAATGCTCAGGTTGTTCGGGTCAACGGTGGCCATGTGTAAACCCTAAAGGTATCTTGTTGCTTGATGTTGTGGGTTAAATATTAGAGTGTATCTGAAACCCTTTGAAGAGCGGATCTGCAGTATTAACTAAATCCTTATATGTGAAATGCTTAGATGTGGCTTCAAGCTGTCTTTATTATTTAGATCTGCAAATGTCTTTTCTTTTACTATTTGCCAAGTTCAGACGCTGTAAAGTGCTTGTAAATCGGTATATTACAATTAAATATGTTATGGTTTGTAATTTATTTTGCTTGCTTGTATTGGGGTTTACAGTAGCAGTAGAATTGACAGATACACACAATATTAGGTTTTGCAAGGGACATCCATTAGTTTTGACATAAAAGGTGAAAAACTTTCTGAGTTTATGACCAAGATAAAAAAAAATTGACCAAAGATTCAAGAGATTATCCATGAGCCTTTGACATAAAAGGTAAAAACTTTTTGATCAAAAAGTTAAAGGTAAAATTTTTAGAGTTAAAGGTAAAACCTTCTCATCAAAGTGTTCAAGAGTTATTTTTTATATTGACATTATTTAAATATTAATTTATTTCAATTGTATTACTGATCTGCTTAACATTCATTATATTTAGGTGATATTTATGGAGGTGAAGTATGAGGGTTTCTTAGAATATCATCCATCTCAATACTATTCTAATTCAATGGTGGTTAATTGTATAGTTTTCTTCAAAATCAAACCCACTTAACTTGCTACCTCATTTATAAAACCTTACAAGTGTTGTGCATTATGAATAAACATTCATTATAGAGCTCTCTAGTGCATTCAATCATTTATGTAAATTTTTTTAACACATTATCAATATCTATGATGTTTTATAAGTTTCAATTTATCGTATTGTAAAAGATTTTTTATTTTATTGTTAATTTAGGTTAACTAAATAAATGTAACTAATTAAGCATAATTCAACCTAGATTAATTAATAATCGTTAGGATTGATAAATCTAAGAATACCTAACTCTATGATTAAAGAATGTGTGACAATGATGACTATTTTGGAATTTGGTTGAAATCTACTTGGAAAAAGGTGATATTTTTGTTAGGGAATGCCCCCTAATCCACATTGGGGCCTAGAAATGATGTATGCAAAATTTGTACTTTTTGTAAAGGACCAAATTTAAATGTGACTATTGATTACTCCTTTAATGCTCTAAAATGATAGAGGACTTGTGAATTCTAAAATATGAGAATTAACACATTGATTGCCTTTAAATACTTGTAAATAGCATAAAATTTCACAAAACATGTACTTGATACTTGGGTGGGAAAATAAAGGGGCCACATTGGCCCAAAATTTGAATGTGAATTTTTAAAAAGGAAAAGGTCGAGTTTGCAACCATAGTGTTGACCCCATGATTGCATAAATGACCTTAGGTGCATAAATGGTTGGTGTTAGGTGGCTAACACTTAAATTTTGATCCTATGACTGCAAAAATAATCTTGGGTTGATAAATGGACAAACTCATGTAGCTAACAACTACATGGAGGTAGGTATACAATTAGGTGCAATAAATGTGTGGATGAGGCAAATGAATAGAAGTATGTGCATGTAAGAATTAGGTGTGGCTAAGTGCATAGGAATGTGTGGTATATAAATTAGTGGAAGGCTAGGAGAATGATCCTAACTTCACATAAGATTGCACCATTTGTCAATATGTACACGTATCAATATATAAAATATGCACAAAACTAAATGGGAAATGGCATATGGGTATTGAAATTATACCATTAAATTTTGTTATAAATCCTAAAATGATCGCACATGTCAAAGTATTTATTACAAACAAACATGCATGTGAAGTAAATATTCAAACATCAAAGGATACAAAAAGAGGATTCATATAAAGTAATGGACCCTAAGAATAAATATTTAATACTAGTCTTTTTGCTAAATTCATTGTAACCGTTATATACTTGTACAACTAGCCTTTTTTTGTTTTTGCATAATTTGCAAACAAAGAATCAAATTTTAGTTGTAAATAGTTGTCGAAAACCTCTTTCCAAGCCTGAAATTTTCACATCAAGACATGTTTTCCCTTTGTTGCTATTTAATCTAATTTCTTCACCTTTGAATTCTAGTGTAATTTGTGCAATCTTTGACGGGGCATAACTTTCACCTTGTTCATCAAAAATTGAGAAAACGTTTTTTTGAAATTCATCAGAATTTCACAAGGATTTTAGATTCGTAATCAAAATTCAGTTTAGGAAAGTCCATTTTTCAATACTATTCTCTGTGAGTTATAAATGGATGATTTGGCATCCAAACTTAACACGAACTTGTAATTCTTGTTTTGCATCTTTCAGGGGGATCCAAAATTAGATTTAATACAATTTTGGGGGGGTTGCTAAGGCACAATTCAAGTGCCTTGATATGCATGCATCATGGATCCTAAAATCAACTTGTTACTCCACATAATTTTCACACTTGGAAAGTGAAAGTACGACAACTACTTCAATTTAAGGGACTATGGAAAATGGTTAATGGACAACAAATTCAATTTATTGGGGAGTTTGAGCAATTTACTTATTGCAAAAAGTTAGATGAAGCAATGGGTATCATAGGTCTTCTTGTTTCCGATAACTTGCAATTTCACATTTCTAATTGTATAACTCTTAAGGAAATGTGGGATAAATTTGAAGATCTCTTTGGTAAAGTTGATGAATTCGAGGTTCTCCAATTAGATGTTGAATTAACAACATTGTCTCCAAATGCCTTCTCTTCTATTGAAGATTTCTTGGTGCAATTTAAGTCCTTGCTTTCTAGACTACAAGGTTGTGGTAAAACAAAAACAGATAAAGAGTGTGTCTACTTGATTTTGTCCAAGTTATGAGGTCCTTATCAGATATTTGCTTCTTCCTTTTACTCGACCGCAAATTCTCTTGGAACAACACATGTAATGCCATCTTTTGAACAGTGTTGTGATAGACTTACAAGAGAACAATCTAAACTAATCTCTATGGATGTTATCACCTCTTCAAAAATTCAGGCACTAGTTGTCCAATCATCTAAGGGAAAAGGAAAGAAGCCTTCTAATAAACCTAAGGTAGAATCAACTTCAAAGAATGAAACATCATCTAAGCAGAAAAACTCAATGGGCACACAAGCCACATCATTTACACAGTCAGGAAAGAAGGCTTACAAATCTAAAAGCCAACTTCATTGCACTTTTTATGGGTTACAAAAGCATAAAAGCATAGTTTGTCATAAGAGGATTGAAGCTCTAGAAGAGACCATGCAAAGACACAAAATTGATCTTCCCAAACCTACTAAGGGACATTGCCCTTACAGCTACAGTTTGGGTTCATCCAAGGACAATTGGATAGTTGACTAAGGAGCCTCGCACCACATGACTTATTCACAAGATCTTCTAGCATCTATAACTGGCAACACTACTTCTCATATTTTAGTAGGAAACTCTTCAGAGATTCTAGTTATGGGTTCAAGTATAGTACGGTTGATAGAGAGTAGCATTGAGGATGTTCTCTATATTCTTGAGATTTCAACTAATCTCCTTTTAGTTTACTAGATTTTTCATATTGGTGATGGAAAGGCAGTAGAGTTTTCACCACATGATGTAGTTGTTTGACAAATACACCATCCAAAGAGGATTGTTGTATCAAGCAGAGTAGATCATGGGTGTTGGATGTACAGGTTTCATGGTTTTGAGTCATCTTGTGGAGCATCACATATTGCTCATGCTGACTCTTTGAGAAAACTTTGGTATGGGAGGTTTCAACACCTCAATTATAGGTATCTTCACCAATTGAGTACTAATAATATGGTACTTTTACGTCCTAAGGTATCTTGCACAAAGGGTGTTTTTTGAGGTTGTGTACTTGGAAAACATCATCAAGAACCCTTTCTAAAGGGTAAGGCCCATCGTGCTACTACCTTACTTGAGTTGGTTCATAGCGACCTCATGTCATTTCCAACTTCATCTTTTTCATGAGCCAAGTATGTACTCACTTTGATTGAGGACTACTCTGGTCATACTTGGGTGTACTTTCTTAAGTATAAAAGTGATGTCTTCCACACTTTCAATACTTTCAAGGTGTTTGTGGAGAAGCAATCAAGTTCTTCTATTCAACAGATCCACATAGATAATGGGGGGAATATGTGAACCAGGCAGTTTATGGAGTATTGTGTTGAGCATGGCATTCCACATTAGAATTTGGTTCCCTACACTCCTCGACAGAATGGTGTTGCCAAAAGAAAGAGCAGATCATTAAAGGAGATGACAAATTATATGCTTCAATCTAGGTCTATGGCCTCATCATTTTGGGCTGAAGCTATCAATTTTGCCAACTATATTCAAAACCACACTCCCCACAAGGCAGTTCAGAATCTCACTCCAAAGGAGGCTTGGTCTAAAATCAAGCCTAATGTTCCCTTCTTTAGAGTATTTGGTAGTGAAGCTTGGGCATTCATACCAAATGGTTGGTGTAAGGAAATGGAAAAGAAGAGTCAACAATACATGTTTGTTGGTTATTGTGAGGATGTGAAAGCCTATAGGTTATTTGACCCTCTCACTAGGGATGTCCACTTTCATAGGGATGCCCAATTTGATGAGTCTTTCACACAGATAGATCCTCCATCGTCTTCTTCTTCCTCACTACCTACTCCACCTTCATCATCTCATGATGATACCTTAGTACTTGACGATATTTCAAATGATGGTCCTAATCCACCACCACCACCTCCTACCACTCGTGTTTTACCCAAGTAGGCTAGAGGTGTTGTTGAGGAGGCTGGTTCTTTAGCTAGTGATCCTACATCCTCTAGACACATTCGTTCACAAACTTTTGGTACTAGTCTTTTGAATCATGCTATATCTCCAAATCCATAGAGTTTTTCAGAGGCTTTAGGTATTCCAAATTGGAACAGTGTTATGGTAGAGGAGTATTCTTTGTTGATGAAGAATAATACATGGTATTTAGTTAATCTTCCTAAGGGAAGAAAGTTGGTTTGGTGCAAGTGGGTGTATCGCACCAAATATGCAGTTGATGGTTCTATTGAAAGATACAAGGCATGTCTAATGGCTAAGGGTTTTTCACAGGTTGAGGGTATTGGCTACTCTGAGACATTTTCCCCTGTAGCTAAGAGAGATTCAATTTGCCTTATTCTTTCTATTGTTGCTTCATAGAGATGACTAGTTTTTTAGATGGATGTGAAGTGTGCCTTTATACATGGTGATCATCATGAGTAGATCTATATGGGTTAGCCTCCATGTTTTATCCAAGAATCTCCACTTGTTTGCAAGTTACGTCGTTCTTTATATGGTCTTGAGCAAGCCCCTAGGGCTTGGTATGAGAAGATTGATGATTTCTTGCTTGCATTTGGTTTAACTCGTGGCCACTTGGATCACATAGTTTACATTCAGAGACATGAAGATGAACTTTTGATACTAGTATTATATGTTGATGATTTGATCCTCACTAGTAGTTGCTCATCCATGATTTAGTATATTCAACATAGTTTGATGGCAAACTTTGACATGACATATCTTGGGCTTTTGCATTTCTTCCTTGGTCTTCAAGTTCTTCAATATAATGAGGGGATTTACATATATCAATAGTACACCATTGACTTTCTCCATCACTTTCATCATGAGTGATTGTAAGCTCACACCTTCACCATTTCAGTTTGGTGTCACCTTGAATGTTGATGCTACTTTGTATAGACAACTAGTTGGTAGCCTTTTATATTTGAAACACACACATGTCCAGATATTACCTTCATTGTTGGGATTGTCTCCCATTTTTCACATGACCCCATGAGAGTCATTGGAAGGCAGCAAAGCATATTTTGAGGTATATTAGCGACACCACACATTTTGGGCTACATCGACTCAAATTGGACAAGAGATGTTGATTCTCA
Organism: Sequoia sempervirens; assembly: GCA_007258455.2. Taxonomy (NCBI): domain Eukaryota; kingdom Viridiplantae; phylum Streptophyta; class Pinopsida; order Cupressales; family Cupressaceae; genus Sequoia; species Sequoia sempervirens. The sequence goes on along the minus strand of VDFB02368982.1, from coordinate 51,426 downwards.
GAATTCCACTTCTAGTTTTGTTTTTTTCTCTTGGTTCTGGTCTAGTAGCATGGTCTTGCAAGAAGAAAACCGCTATTACATTATCATCTATTGAGGTTGAGTATCGACGAGCAATTCTTGCTAGTCAGGAGGTACTATGGCTTTGACAACTTATGACAGAGTTTGGTCTTCTAGTTGATCATCCTACTATACTTTGGTGTGATAACCAAAGTTTCATTCACATATCTCTCAACCTATTTAAGCATCAATGAATGAAGCACATCAAGATTAATATGCACTTCATTCGACAACTTATCCAGGATGGTGTTCTATCCTTAAAGTTTATACCTACTAAGGATCAAGTTGTAGACATCTTCACTAAACCTTTAGCATCACCACACTATATTGCATTGCGACAGATGCTTGGGGTGAAGGAAGTTGTCCATGGGGGCTTAAGTCCTCCTTCCTTTATATATAGTTCTCTTTTTTGGAGAGGATTTTTTTCCCACTAGGTTTTCTCCTTTACCTCGTTTGTGAGAGACTTTCATTTTGTACATGAGTACCTAAAATGGATTTGTAACTGAGACTCATCTTTATTGCATACATTACACCCTAAGTTGCACTTAAGGGGGGTGTTAGTGTAAATAGTGTCTTTATCCATTTAGATAGGATATCTAGTGCAGGGGCACTAGGTGCTTCATTATTGCTCATTTTTTATATTTTTGTAATTTTGAGTTGAAAATGGGTTTTAGTGGTTAATAAGGTCATTTATGACCACCTCCTATGTATTCAATTCATTTTTGGTTGTGGCTTTATTCGTTGGTGGGAAAAGTTGGAAAATTGCAAAAATTGTTAAAAGTTGCCAAATTGTCATACAACTTTTTTTAGAAAGTTGTCAAAAATGTGGTTTTCGGTTACATGCAATTGTTAGAACGTGGGAAAAAATTGTAAATGGTTGGAAAAATCATGAATATGCTAAAATGGTCGAATACAAGCATGATTGTATTGATTTTTCAAACTTGGAGTGAATGGAATGAAGTTTTTTTGGTGTTTTTCTGTAGTTGAAACACATTCTAATAGCTTGTATGGATTGTACGATCTTTACACTAGTTGGGAGTCGATTGCATGTTGTAGTGTGATTAATCTTCTTTCATTTTCAAGTGGTGGCATGAATTTTCATTGAGTAATAAGGAATATATAGCAATTTTTCTAAAATTTGCCTAGCCAGGGTAACCTGTGGGCTTTCAAAATGTGATATCTTTTGATTCCACCATTCAAATATGCTAAAAACTCACCCAAAAATTTTTCTTTGTATGTTCTTTAATATTTTCAAGGTTGGAGGTCCTATTATGCACACGTTAGGGAGAAAACTTTACCAGTCTGCTCCAAATTAGCTAAAAAAAAATAGTGTAAAACCCTTACACTGTGGTGTTTGTGTAAATCTTTGAATTTTCTTCATAGGGTTCGGCATTGGTAAGGGTTGGGAAATGTCTTCAGAGGTCTCTTAGACTTGAATCGATAGTTTTGGAGTATAATTGAAAGGTTTTTACACGCTTAGTTTTGATTGTCCCAAGTGAACTGTTAGACAACCATAAGGAAAGCTTGGGAACCAAATCAAGTTGGGGTTTGTGCATGAAACTAGGGTTATATACTTTATGAAATCAACTCTTGAATGTCTAAAAGAGGTCTCCCAAGCCTGCTTTGTGGTTTGAATGTTCTCCAATGGTTGATTTTGTGTTACATTGAAACCATTCTATTTAGTTGATCAATGCAAGGTGTAGTTTCCTTGGTAGTTGTTGTTTGTCACCTCATTTGAATTGTATCCAAGATTGTTGAACCCATGACATATTTTCCATGCATGAGCACTATCTCAATGTATTTCTGAGAATCCCTTGTTAGTAGCCCTGAATTAGTTCTAAGAGCAAGCAAAATGGAGTTGAGCTTTGAGTACCTTGCCTCTTGGTTTTGTTACTAGTTGCTCAAGACCTTCCTCTGCATCAATATCACCTTTCTAAGATTGACCTATTCACACTTAGCTTTAGTTTACTTGGGATTATTTTTATTTTTGTCTTACTTCACATAGTTGAGACATGTGTCCTCATGAGTCCTCATGACTTGAGACACCTATTGCACGTACACTTGCCACTTGCTCACCCACTTGTCAAGTGAGCTCACAAGTGTCCCACCTTTGGAGGGGTAGTTAGAGTTTCACTCCTACCTTCTCACCTTCTCATCCTTGCCTTTATAAGCAAGGCTTGATCAATATTCTACACATTCTATGATAATTATTTGGATTTTGCATTGTGCTTGATTCATTTCATGGTGGTTTGAATATTACACATTATTTGCCCAATAGTTTGTACAATAGTATAAAAATAACCCAAGTGTTTTCATGACATTCATCCCAATGTTGTGGGAGTGTGTAATGGTGTTGTAAGGATATACATGAGTGGCACACATTGTCATAGTGGTGCACAAGCTATGTAGAGTGCATGAAAATATGTAAAATTCTTGTTGGTGTTGTAGAAGCACACACGAGTGTAATATCCCTATGGCTATCATTGATGTGCCACAAAAGGTGCACATGTGTGGGGTGTATGGACATGCAACATGTGCATACACTCAATATTTCCTTTGTGCTTTACACCAACTTTGGAGTGTGATAACAAGTTGAGTAAAGCCTTTAGAGATAATTCCATGAAGCTAAAACAACAACATGTAGGTTTTTATGTAGAAAAACTGTGAATGTACTTATGATGACATACTACCTCAAGGTGTTCCAAATAAGTGAAACACTAAACAAGAAAGACCAATTACAATGTCACCACTCCAACAAATTTTTTTAGATATTCTCTAATGGTTGATAATAATACTTTTTTGGAAAGATTGACTTGCACTCTAGAAGTTCACCCAACTAAACCTTGGTCTTCATGCTTCATGATCTTCAAAAATAATTTGGGTTCCTTTGAAACTACCATGGAAGGTGTGCATGACAACTAGAAAATGGCATAGTTCTATTGATGTTACATTGTGCTAGGATAATATTATATAGGGATTACATGCAAGGCATGCAATGGGTGCTAACTTAGGAAAAGTTCAAGTCCACAGGACTTGTTGGTTATAGTATAAACATTGCACAAGTGTACATAAGAGGAGATGATGAATGTTTGGCTAAATATGGATCAAAATATATTTCCTTATCATTCAAATTCACTAGCCATTAAATTTCTTTGAGCATTGAAAGTTCTCATTCTAGAGGAAAGAGTACTTGTTTACATCTACTTTGGATTTTCAAATTTACATCTTTTGATACATTGACTTTATGCTAAGTCATGGTACCATTGTGTATTTAGAGTCTTATATCTTTGTTAATGCCAACATAATTACCTAAGTGTGTCTTGAAGAATCTATGCCTAATTGATCCACCTTGAGTGGATAATTTAAAATTCTAATGATACACCAAACTAAGGGGGTCATTCATATCCTCAGTAGATTTTAACAAGTTTTATTTTGAAACACGATTTGTACAATTACACATCCTTGGAATTAATTATAAATAATCACTTAATCCTCAATTTTTTATCTCGTAGAATCATAAGGAGATCATTTAGATTTATTGTAATTCATCCTTGCACCTTGTTGTACATGTTCAATCACAAAAAATAATAAAGACTTATCATTTCCATTCCATCTCCATGTGATTAATTATTATTATTATTATTTGTTTTGAATTGCTTGGTTTAGTAGACCTTAATTAGGTTTTTATACTTTTCCCTACACGAATTTTGTTGGGTCCGAAAAATCCCTACTCCACTTCCTAGAAAAAAATTCCACTCACAAGACTAGGGTTGTTATGCAAGTAAAATTGACTCATCAATAGAACATGGAGGGTTATTTAGGTCAATGCTATGAGAGTGGGTTATATCTCCTATGCCTTAAGCTCGTCTTATATTCAAGAGGGTATCCCCATGGCTATACCTTAATAGGTATTAAAATCAAATAAAATGAATAATTAAACCAACTGATAGCCAACCCTAACCTATTGCTTGGCCCCAAAGCTTTTCACTAAACCAAGTACATATAACTATTTGAAAACCCCTATATAACTAATATAGTTGTGCAAGCATAACCCACATGAAATTAATTCATTAAAGGCTCTATAAAGATAAATCCCTAGTTATGATACAAGGTTATGATTGCATAAAACTACTCTTACTCCTACATTATTGATTTATGTTTTGTGATTGATGGTGTGAGATTGGTGTATGGTCACAAAATTATGCCTGTCTATTGGTTAACAAAGTCACACCACATTAGGATAAGAACATATTGAAATCAAAGGAATAACGAGTTATGCATTTACATGTAACAAAGATCATGTAACTTATAATAGAACATACTTAGTAATCCATAATACAACTTAATAAATCCATACATAACAAGAGACATATCACCACATAGCTTATGGTGTTTTATAAGATTGTAATATTCATCTAACTCAATATTACATTTGTGCTAGAAAATGTCGAAAAGGAAAATCCCTAGTTGTGACCAAGAAATTCTCCTAGATGTATGCATACCATCATGAAGACATTTTGTTACAAATATGATTTACAATAATAATTTGGACCTTGATTTTATAGGTTTGTACTTGACCCAAGAGAATTAGATTGGCATCAATGGCTACCCTGCAACTTTATGATGTCTAGAGACCACAACTGAACCAACCTCTCTTGAAAATAGTCTCAATTCATGCTTTAACACCTCCATGGCATCAAAACTTGATTATTGCACTATAGAATCATTAAAATTCATGGCTAGGGATGAATCCAACTCAAAATGGGTGCTTATTATCAATGGATGATATCTGAATTTACTTCTAGTAGTTGGGTGAGTTGTCACCATTGATGTAATTTGATGGAGATGGATGAGAAGCATGCCATCGGGCTTTTATAACCTTTAAAATAATTGCCTCATACCTTATCAAACCTTTGGATGCCTAAGCATTAGAATTCTTGAATCTCCAATAAAGGTAGAGAAAAACCACAAGAGCATTAAGCCATTGCTTGCCCATTAGACCATTGTACCTAAAAGAGAAGCATGCAATCCTATGATGTCCTGACATACACCTTATTGTCAAACATTGAGACTTTGTTAAGCATTATGGCAATGGGATAGGGGGATGCAATACATCAACAGTCAAATTTTTTATGGTGTTAATAGAGGAAAGGTGGACCTTTGGGGCATTGAGGATAGAAGGAAAAATATGAATGGATGGGAAGCCACAAAAGTTTGAAATTCTTGGAGGATTTATGGAGTGGATTAAGGGAAAATCTCGAGGGATCAAACTTTCAGGGAAAGCGTGACCAAGATGACATGTCCAATTGGGATGGATGGATGAAGAAGTCTAAAAGTTTGTCAGACAAATTTTTGGGGAATTTGGGAAGGAAGGGATGGTAGGAAGGTAAGGGAAACCAAAAATGTTTGAAAAGCTGACAAATTTAATACAAGAAAATTTTAGGTTTTAGACTTTGGGCTTTGGGGAATTGGAGAAACAAGGACCAATTAATTGATGGAGGAAGAAGTTTGAAATTCTAATAAGCATAAAGGACTTAGGATTTTTGAAAGATTTTAAGACTTTGAGACTTAGAGGATCAGAGATACCAAGGAATGGTATTGGAAAAGGCAAAAAATTGAAACTCTATTGAAATAACACAAAGGTAACTTTTAACATTTAGACTTTAGGGATTAGGAATGCTTAAAGGAGGCATGAGAGAAAAGGAAACCTCGACAATATGAAAGGCCAATACTTTGAAACTTAGCCACTTCACAAGGTTTCTTGGCGGGGTTTTGGGAGCAATGGGAAAGGCATGCAAAGTTGGACAAGCACAATACTCTAAAACTGCAAAAATATCAACACTTAGCCAAAATTTGGTTTTTCAACTTGGGTATTTGAATAAAACATGAAAGGGGGGAGTAATACAACATCCAAAGGTACAATTTTAAGCAAGATGGCCCATTTAGAACTTCTCAGATCAATTAAAAATAAGGGGTCAAAAATTACTTAAGACACACAAATAGGAAAGGACTCAAGAAAAAAATGACATTATAGATTTGAGTCTCAAAAAATTCCTTTATAGATTATCAACATTTGGAAGGCCTTTAAGATAGCAACACCATTTCTTAAGTGTGTTGGTGATACTTTTGAGACAAAGATATTTCAATGACCATGGTTTATAGTGGTTGCCTACCATTGATGGCTCTAGTATTCTCTTAGACAATTCTCTCATAACTAAAGCTTTCAAACTCTTTTTAAAAGTATTTACATCATTAGTTCAATCTAGTTTCTTCTTCAGATTAGACCCAATGGCTCATGTTGTAGTAAAATCTTAAGGATACCAAAGTGTATTTACGTTCTAATGTTCAAATACAAGATTTGATTCCAAATGCTATGCTTCACAAGTGGGGATTTAGCCTCCTCTTGTTTGGTTGAAAGATAATTGATGGAATGTAAACACTAAATTTATGAATTATACCTTAAGCATCATGTATAAAATGGTTGGTCCCTTCTCCTTAGAACTCATCAAGCTTAACAAGTGGTGGGGTTTAAATTCATCCTCATTGGCTAGAAGGCTTATTCATATTGGTTCAACTCATTATAAGGGCTTAGCTTGCCACATGTTAGAATTTTTGGTGAGCACCAAAATATAGGATTAAATTAATAGAAAACAACACAAATTATGAATCCAATCCTATATTAAGTATACACCCTAGATTCAAGCAAAAATAATGTAAGAATAAAAAGGAAATAAAATCTCTCTCATTAAAAACCTTTATCGATCATCTTACATTTACTTTTTAAAAAAAATCTTGAAAATAACATAATAATTTTATTAAACAAGATAAAATTAAATTAAAAATTATTGATTTTTGTAATAAAAACTTACTTTTAAATATTAATATGATAAACTATCACATTCAATTTTAAGTGTGCAATGAAGATGAGAAAAAATACCATTTAATTATGACATCAATAAAAAAATAATTTGCAAAAAATATTTAACTAATTAAAATAATAAGAAATAAGTAATTTTTTTAGGCCAAGTATATCTAATAAGGTCCATTATAGGATGACGATATGATTCCATAGAAAGAGCTTTCACTTAATTTTTACTTTTAAGTTAGGGGAGAGGGACCCATAGTGGAGCACTCTAACTTCGCATTTCTCAAAATCTTATGTGAAAATTTTGAATCACTCCCAATTTTGTATAGCAGTTTATTTGGCAACTCACGTGCTTCTATATTTCGTTTTAGGGTCACATCATCAAATATGATGCCACATTAACATGCTTTTTGTTGAGGTATCCAAAAAGGGTTAAAAAAAGGTGAGACCAATAGTGGTGCACTAAGTCATGTTTTATTGGTGCATTGATGTGGCATCGCATGATTTGTCAGCTTGTGTATTTTATGGATAAAAAGAGTTTTGTAATTGGATATTAAGGTGCTCCAATATGGCGCCCACTAAGAACTACTTCTATCCCCACTATTAGACCTCAATCCACTATGGGCCCCTCTCCCCTAGTCCTATGAAATATGAAAATTTAATATAATAATCCCATGTTCTCATGTAGGTACTTAAGTGTATTTTTTGCTTAAATTTGAGCAATTGGAGTGTTTCCATGCAAATTTTTAATTATGAAAAATGATAATTTAGAATCTTTTCCTTTTTTAAGATGAGGCTTATTCGTGGACCACAAGGTCGACGAATAATTCCTTAAAAGTTGAATGGTGATGTTAGCCAAAATAAGCTAAGCAGCCCTATAGAAACATGCCCTAAGATCAAAAAAAAAAAAGAAAAAAAAGAAAAGAAAAAAGAGTGCTCAAAATTTCCTCATCATTCTTTTTTATATTTATGTGACAATTTAAATAAATAATATAATAGTGGAAGAGAGACTGTACCCTAGTTTCACAATTCCCCAGAATGGCCGATCAGAGCAGTTTGAAAGATCGGGTTGCCATCGTGACAGGCGCGTCGCGAGGGATTGGCAGAGAAATTGCTCTTCACTTGGCGTGCAAGGGAGCCAAAGTGGTGATTAATTATGCTAGAAATGCAGAGAAAGCAGAGGAGGTGGCCTCTACAATTAACAAGGATGGTGATGCAGTGAGGGCCGTGACGTGCAAGGCCGATGTTTCCAAGGCGTGCGAAGTAAGCAAACTCTTTGATATGGCGGAGGAAACATTCGGCGCAGTGCACATTGTGGTTAACTGTGCGGCCATTCTTGACCCCAAATACCCGCCCCTGGCAGACACCTCCGAAGAAGCGTGGGAGTCCACCTTCAATGTCAACTGCAAGGGAGCCTTCCTATGCTCAAGGGAAGCTGCCAACAGAGTGGTCAAAGGCGGCGGCGGTCGCATAATAAATTTGAGCAGTTCGGTAGTTGGGTCCCTTAGGCTTGGATATGGAACATACGGGGCCAGCAAGGCCGCCGTGGAGACCATGACCAAAATACTGGCCAAGGAATTGAGGGGCACCAAGATTACTGCGAATTGCGTGGCACCGGGGGCGGTGGCCACGGAAATGTTCTTTGCAGGAAAGAGCGATGCCCTGGTTGAGTGCATTGCTAAGGAGGTTCCCTTCAAGCGCCTGGGTCAGGTCAGTGATGTGGCGCCCGTCGTTGCATTCATAGCTAGTGATAAAGGAGAGTGGATCAATGCTCAGGTCGTTCGGGTCAACGGTGGCTCTCCATGATAAGGTATGAGCTAAGGTTAGTTATTTTATTAAAATCCTTATTGGATTGCCATCTATCTGATATAGGTATTTTTGGCAAAATAGTCATGAAGCCATCCATTGGTGAGGTGCCTAATACTGGTAGAGAAAAAAAAACTAGTTTTAAAGCAATAGCTTAGCTATGAGTGGGCCGAAGCCTGCTGGTCTGGTGTAATACCTAAACTCTCGATGTATATAGTTTTAGATGTTTTAAATTAGATTATAAATTCATTGTTTTACCCTATGCAGGTGCTCATGCTTTGCAAATGACTTTCAGTTATAATTTCAAAGATTGTCAAATTTAGGTTTATTACTAGTTTTTATAAATTGTCTTGTAAGGATTAAATATTTTGGGTTTTATATTTTCCCCTATTTTGCATGGTTATTGTAAGCACAGTTTATGGTTAAAGCCTGTCATCCTTTCTTTTGTAGTATATGATTAAGTGAGATATCAATTTGATATATGATGTTACATTTATGATTATATTTGTTTTTTGTTTAATATTTTGTAGTTTGAGTAGTTTTTAGTTATTGAAAAAAGTGATTTTATAAATTGATATTTAATATTATAAAGTTAATCTGAATATGATATGGTTTTGTTTTTATGATGATATCAAAACAAGAAAGATGGAAAGAAGATAAATAAAAATTAAAAAGATAATGTTTTGAATGAAAGTTAATCAACAAAAAGAATGCTGATTGAATCAATATTAGATAATTGATGATTGGACATATGCAACTAAAGGGGCTATTTCTGTTTATGGTTGTTGATGTTTCAAACTCCATAATTTAAAGGTGGGTTTGAAATTCTCAATTTTTTTAATGATGAATAGTACTATATTTTTTATATTATTAAAATTAAATATAATAGACGACACACTAAAAGTGGGTGTAATGACATCACACCCCAAAAGCCTATGTTGAAATCACGAAGTGACAATAAAAATAAGTGGTCACACTACTAAGCCGCCAAGGCTATATGAGCAAGAGGGGGATTCTTATTAGGAGGAGGGTCCCAACCATTTGAGAGATCTTGACCATCTAAAATGGGCTCCCAACTTATAATGATATCACCTTTGTCTTTTTTTCTCATTGAATAGGATTTGCATGCAAGGGAGAAATAACAAGGTCTAGGGAGGGGAGCTACCAAAATGACCACATTGGGAGGTAGAGGAATGACTACGTGGTAGGTGAGATTGGCCATGGTGTCGGTAATAGGGAGAGTCGTCTGATCCATGAGGGCCACATGTTAGGTTCAAAATATTTTATCTTTCTATATATGATAATTAAGCACTTGCGACATGCTTAACCTTAACATTAGTTTTAGTTAGTACCTTAAGCCTTCTTAGTTAGGATGAAGGGATATGTCCCTACATAGTTATACCTATAAACAAGGAATATAAGTCTCTCCTAAATCAGCATAACTTCTAATACTAAATTCATATACTATCTTTAGATTATTGGAGGTCAACTTTTGGAAGTGGTCTACGATTTGCTGGTTTTTGCATTTATATCCAAGAAATATCATAGCAAGTGGTATCAAAGATATGATTTGGGCCAACATTTTTGTTTCTGTCATAACTTGCAAACCATTGCGAATTTGGACCTTTTTTTTAGGTTTTGAGGTATACAACAACTACAGGTTCAAGTAAAAAATTAGCTTTCTATGATAACTTTTGCACGAGTTATTTTAATTTAATGTTTTTCCATTAATTGGTTCTTTAGGCCAAAATATTTTTTACATTTTTGCAAATCTTATGAGAAATTAGATTGGGTTAGTTCTTTGAAGTTTGTTGTTAGAAACAAAATACATTCCATAACTTAGTGGAAACAGTTAGTTCAAAATATTTTACCATTCTATTCTATATGCCACAATTTTTGAAAATTTAATACATTTTTGAAAATATTTTGAAAAATTAGGTAAATTTGTTTCTTTATATAATTAAGTGGTCAAGGTTTAGTCAAAAGATGAACATCAAATTTAGTCATAGCCTATGTTCTAAAATTTTGTGTTTACAGCTTGCATCTGATACTATCCTCTTTCATTTAATAAACAAAATTCTAGAGTTCAAAATACAAACACATTTGAAGCCACACAATCTTTAGAGGATTAGAGGGCTTTTCAATAAATATTAAATCCAAGGACTCTCTTTATTTTCCACCACCTAGAATTGAAGGAGAATTTCCACCAGAATGTGAAATGATGGTATTTTATTAAGAATAATTTATTTGAACCATTTGCAACATTTTTAAATGAGGGTTTATATAGGTTTAAACAAGAATTATTGTTGAAAATTAAAGCACCAACAAAACCACAAAGGTGAGTACAACCTTAATAGACAAAATCAAAGTAGAGGACAACTTTTTCAAGGTCCCAAATTAAACCTACCCAAAATATAGATTTTGTAAGTTTGATGGTACAAATGCAACTTCATGGATAAGTCTCATGGAACAATATTTTAAGCTTCATAATATATCAGACAATGCAATGGTTGACATAACTGTCACGAAAAAGGTGTCTCAACCTTTGATAATTCCTAGCATGTTTATTTAATTATTTACCTATGTTATTTATTTTTTTAGGCTCCATTTGTTGAAGATAACTCAAGATAAAGTCAGAAATGGAAAGTTGTAATGAGAGGTGTGAGTTTTGCATGTGCATGTGCTTTGCATTTTTGCATTTTGTAAGACTCTATAAATAAAAGTGATGTATTTTGGAGTTGTGTATGAGACTATTTTACTTGTGATTCTTGAAAGAGCTTGGCTTTGAGGTTGTATTGTAACCAATTTGTTTACAGTGAATACATTGGGCTGTGCTTTTTGAGTGTGGGGTTTTTCTCGCGAAAGAGTTTTCCTCACTTAAATTTGGTGTTATCTTGTGTAGTGTGTTTTGCATGTATCTGTAGTGATTATGTTATTACTTTATTCTCTATAATTTGAGCATCTCTATATTGTAATTGTTAGAGTTTGATAAAAACTTGCATACTTTCTCCTCCTTAGATTGGTGTAGAAAGCGTTTCCACACACCTTGCTTCCTTTCAATAACTTCACTACAATTAGAATTTGAACCTTACCAATGGTACTAATGGATGATGAGTGAAAAGAAAGGGAAAATACTTAGGTTGAAAGAATTTACTATTGACATAGTAGTTCACTATGAGCAACCAGAGAAGGGAAGCTATTTTATTCAATTGACAAAATTATAGCAAATAGAGTTTGTAGCTGAATATAATGCTGAGCATATGATATTGACAATTTAGATTTAAGATGTGACACCTTATCAAAGGCTATGATTCTATATCGATGGGCTTAATAACCAAATTAAACATGTTCATTTGTTGGAACCTTGTATAGTTAGAAAAGCTATGCAATAAGAATTGCACATTGAGTAATGAAACTTCACCACTAGAAGATTCACACAAGGTTAAACCATAGGATACAAAGAAATGTGACTAATCCTATCAACAAAAATGGGGCCAAGTTCTTTAATCCAAGACAAATAATTAAGCTCTTTCCTCAACAAGAGGCAAAGAAAAGAGAAAAAGGTCTATTGGCATTGTGGTAGCAAATGGTCTAGGGGTCATAAGTGTGGTAATAATGATAAGACTAGTGATTATTGAGAGTGAGGTTGAAGAAGAGGGAGAAGTAGCTATAGAAGAATAAAATATGGAGTTGGAGCATGCAAATTTAGAGGAGGAAGAAAGTGGTACTAACCTCCTACATGCATTAAATGTCATAAGCACACGACAAACACTCAAAGTGTTTGTTTATATCAAAAAGAGAAAGCTGACATTGTTGGTTGATACAAGGAGTACACACAACTTCATTGATAGAATATTAGCTAATGAGTTCAATTGTTTTGTGTATTTGGTCTCTAATTTTTATTGTGATAGTTGATAGGAAAAAACTCTCCCGTGGTTGTAAATGCCATCATATAAAACTATCAATGGGAGATTATCACCTAGATTTAGAAATGTTCGCTATCCCAATTGGAGGAGTAGATGTAGTTTTAAGAGTGCAATGGATTAGATGGTTGGGAACAATGGCCTTCAATTTTTAGGAATTATTTGACTTTTAGTGCAAAGGGACACAAGTATAAACTTATAGGATTAAATCGCCACCAAGTCAAATTATTAGCTCCTATAGGATGGAAAATTTACCATAAGAAAAATTCTTATGGCATAATGGCACAACTACATTTTGTAGAAGCACAAGATATGAAAACATGCACCAAAAATTTAAGAGATCATTCAACACCATCAACAAGTTTTGCAAGAACCTAGGGGTCCATCTCCAATTAGAGACCACGATCATGCCATTGAATTAGTGCTAGGAAGTATTCCTCCTAACATAACACCTTATCACTATTTGTATGAAAAAAGGAAAAAAAAAAAAATTGGTCAAGGAGATGTTGGATTCAAGAATTATTTGTCCTAGTAAATGTGCCTATTCATCTCTAGTGATTATGGTTAATTAAAGAGGACAAGTCATGGAGAGTGTGCCTAGATTACAGGGAGCTCAACAATCTCACTCTTAAAGATAAATTTTCTATTCCTATTATTGATGAATTATTAGATAGATTGAATGGTGTAGTTTTATTTACTAAGATTTCCGTTTAGGTTATCATCAAATTCAAATAAAGGAATAGGATATGCATAAATCTGCCTTTAGAACACATGATGGTCGCTATGAATTCCTAGTTATGTCATTTGGTCTCACTAGTGGCCCAATCAACTTTTCAAAACCCTAATGAATTCAAGATTTTGTCCATTTTTTCAAAAAATTGTGTTGGTATTCTTTAATAACATCTTCATCTATAATAAAATCAAGAAAAACATTTGCAACATGTAGAGAAGATATTACAGGAATTAGAAGATAATCAACTCTATGCAAAACAATCTAAATGTGTCTTTGGGGTGAAAGATGTGGAATACTTAGGACATCTAGTATCATATGAAAATGAAGGTGTTTAGGTGAACCCTAAGAAGATTGTAGTGGTAAATGAGTGGTCGAAACCTAGAAATATCAAAGGTTTGAGAGGAGTTTTGGGTCTAACAAGATACTATAAAAAAATTGTTTGTAACTATGCTTGTATAGCAGCGCCATTAACAACATTATTGGAGAAGGATTCTTTTCCATGATTAGAGCTAGCCACCCAAGCATTTCAACAATTTAAAAAAAAAACTTTTACTTTCACTCTTGTGCTAGCTACCCCAAACTTCTCTAAGACATTTGTGGTAGAATGTGATGCTTTTGGATATGGAATTGAGGCTCTATTGATGCAAGAAGGGCTTCTCTTAGCATTTGAGAGTCGAGATCTCAAAAGAAAGAACTTGGTAAGGCTTGCATGTGAGGAAAAAGTGTTAGCTATTATCCATGCAGTTAAACAGTGATGTCAATATTGAATAGGAAGGCATTTCAAAGTCAAGATAGATCATGAGAGTCTAAAATATTTTTTGGAGCAACAAACGTCTTTAGACGAACAACAAAAAAGAGTTACCAGGATGCTAGAGTATGACTTTGAAATTATTTACAAAAAAGGTAAGGACAATATTGTAGCCAATACCCTTTCTCAATAAGAAGTAGAGGAAGCAAATCTTTGAGCTATTTTTTTATTACAACTTGAATGGTTGGAAGTTGCTTGAGAAGAGTGGCAACATGATCCTCTAATGAAGAATCTTTTTCAAAATCTTCACCATGAAACATCTTCATTAGATAGGTATGTTTGGAAAGGAGATTACTTATGGTACAAAGATAGGCTTTTTTTTGTGCAAAAATTCTCAATTGAAAGCTAGCATATTATCTCAAATGTATTACTCACCAATAGGAGGGCATTTAGGGTTTTTAAAGACCTATCATTGTATAAATAAATATTTCTTTTGGGAAGGTCTTAAGGGGGATGTAAAGAAATTTGTGGTTGAATGTTTGATATGGCAACAAAATAAAGGTGGATTAATGAAGACTCTAGGCCTCTTATAACCATTAGGCATTCCTACACAATGTTCGGAGGAAATATCAATGGATTTCATTACGAGGTTGTCAAAGTCAAATAATCTTGATGTAATTTTGGTTGTTGTGGAAGGATTCACTAAGTGTGCACATTTTTGTGGACTCTCTCATGCATTTCATGCTAGTACCATGGCAAAAGTATTCATGGAAAATGTACAAAAACTTCTTGGGATTCCCAAAATCATTGTGAGTTATCATAGCCCTATCTTCACTAGCATCTTTTGGATAAACTTATTTGCAACGTGCGGTATAAAACTAGTATATAGTTCACATCTTATCATCCACAATTAGATAGCCAAATGGAAATTGTGAATAAATGTTTGGATGGGTATTTATGTTGTTTTGCTTCTGACAAATTGACACAACGGACCAAATGGCTATCACTAGTAGAGTGGTGGTTTAACACAACATTTCACACATCAACAAATATGACTCCATGTGAGGCTCTTTATGGCTACCATCCACCATCTACTACTTATTTACAATCTCATTTCTAAGTTCATACAATAGAGGATTGTATTCAATGCCAACAAGAAATGTTACAAATCCTTATGGAGAATTTAGTTATGGATCATAATAGGGTCAAACAACAAGCAAATAAACGTTGTAGTGGGAGGCATTTTGAAGAGGGAGATTGTGCATTTATTTGGTTGCGACCTTATAAACAAATATCACTTAACATAAGAAGATCAAGCTTGCACCCAATTTTTATGGTTCTTATAAGGTCCTCCATTGAATAGGAAGTGTAGCTTTTAAGTTGGAACTTTCACCCTCTTTCAAAATTCATCCTATCTTTTATGTCTCTTGTTGTAAAATGTAATAGGTAACAATATTCCAATTAGATGAAGAAGGGAAGTTTATTTTGGAACCTAAGGCACTCATTGAGAAATGAGTGAAACAATTGCGAAATAGAGCCATCTCAAAATTCCTAATGAATTGGAAGAATCTGGCAACTGAAGATGCAACATAGGAAGATAAATAATTTATATAGAAACATGCAGAGTGTCAAGCATTGAGGGCAATGCTTTTCCAAAGGGGGTGGGCATGTTAGGTCCTTTATATTTTATCTTTTTAAATATAATAAGGTTAAACACTTGTGGCATGCTTAACCTTAACATTAATTTTAGTTACTAGTTTAAGCTCTCATAGTTAGGATGAAGGGGTGTACTTGTACATGGTTATGCCTATAAATATGGAAGATAAGTCTCCCAAATCATCATAACTTCTAATACTAAATTCATATATTATTTTTTGATTATTGGAAACTCCCTCAAAGTGTTCCTCTATTTTGCTAATTTTTGTGTTTATTTTAGGAAATATCATAACACCACATTTGGAGCTATGGCTACAACCACGACAATGCCCATGTGCCAGAGAGGCATCTTGGTTGATAGGGGAAGGCTACACACGATCAATTGTACAAGGGGCATTAACTCAATGCTCATCTGTAACATAACATTGAGCATATAATTCCAGCCTTCCACCAAGGTTTGATGGAACGAACTCCAACCTTATGAATCATCCAAGGAGGAACTGATTTCAATATAGTGTTGTGGGACTCCAAATCTTGATTGCCAAGCTTGTATTTGGCTTTGAATTTGACTAAGCAAGCTAGGTCTTAGTGGCTTTGGAAAGAAGGTCTCAAATAGAACAAATCCCATGTTTATACAATCTTATAGCACGCACCCAGGACACTTTGGTAAGGGGTCTATTTCAAGAAACCACCAACGAGATTGTTGGTTGATAAAAAGTTTTAGTTCAAATATTGTTCCCATTCTAGATAAGCAATGTCTTGATGGCTTCCTAGGCATGCCATATATTTTTATCAACAAAAATGCCTTGAATTTGCATAGATTTGCTCATGATGTGGATAGTGTGAAGACCCAAGTCCTGGAAGGTGTTGGCTCTCAAACATGTATTCCCACAAATTCTAAGATTGACTTGAAAACCTAAGGCCAGGGATATTATCAGCAAAGCTGATGTGTAGGACTTATGCTAAAATAGTGGAATGAATGGCCTAGTTCTTATTAGTGGGTAAAATTCCTTGAGATCTTTATAGTAAGACATTTAAAGAGAAATAAACAATTAGATTCAAGGTCCTTAAGCAACCATACCCAAAATGCTATGAACCCCATGATTTGTCACTAAGTTCATGTCAACAGTACAAACCTACAAAACCTTCAACAAGTAGATAATAATCCACTCCTACCATGCAGCAATAGATAACAACAATGTTATGTCCCTAGGAATGAATCCACTTAACATTGCATACACATGGATAAGAGGGGCAACATACTAGCATCTTCCACAAAAGACTAATTAGTTTTAGGATAGTATGGAATACATCATGAGTAGCATCACTAGATCATTCCAACACAGTTCAACCTAATCTACTTCTATAGCTAATAAGAGACGATTAAAGTGCAAGATGTTTGGCCTTTCACCAATCAGATTGATGCCTACTCCATTGAGCAATAGAGTCACATCTTGCAAGGAGGATGAGAACATGCATGCAAATCAACAATGGAACAAAGCTTACATACACATACAAACTCAAATAATAAGGAAACTTGCAAGTAAACATTCTTAGTTATCCATTATAGATCAATAACACACCAAATGTAATAAGCAAAAACCATCACATAGTTTATGATGCCTTAGAATGCTTGTCATACTCTAGTCTAATATGATTACAATCATGCTAGCGAATATGGCAAGTGAGAGACAACTAGGTTCAAAGCCCATCCTAAAATGCTATAGCTTGTCATGGGGACAATTACTTACAAGCAAAACCTTATTGGACTACAATTCCCCTGGTTTATGAATGTTCCTCATCACTTATAGAGCTAAACATACATCACTTGATACCCTAGAATAACTTGGGACACAATGTGGTGAGGAAATTGGCTTAGTGACCAACCTCTATTACATTTGTTTATCTTGTATATATATCATTCTATTACTTGGTGCACTTAGTTTCTTAGGGGACTTATGGGGTTGTATGCAAGTCAAAGTATGACACACACAAGTACAACAATCCACAACACAATCGGCCTTGGATTTGCAATTGGATGACGTAGTGCAAGAAAAACATCTTTCCCTCACTCAAAGAAGTTGCCTAGTATTGCTTATAGGCTTGCAGATGATAGGGTTCATTTATCATGCCTAGGTTGTACATACTTGTTTTTATCACATGCACATAGCCTCTTACATTTGGATCTATGCTTCTTGAGAGCTTAATGGTATTTTGGTGAGATTTGGATAGTTGTACAACTCCATCGTAATCATTTATGGGCATTAATGGCATTCTGGGAAGTATAGGGAACTAGGTAGGGCTTCGTGTTTGAATGATGGGGTTTTGGAAAATTGCATGTTGGAAAGTTGCACAAACAATAAAAACATTTCGAAAGTCTGGAATCCAAAGGGTTTGGGGGTTTTCATGCACAAAGGTGTGTGGAATCGATAAGTTTGTGAGAGGAATGCTTGGACAAAGAAGTAAGGATTGGGATGCAAGGATGAAAGGTGATTGAGGAAGCAAAGGTCCATGGGCCTAGGAAGGGGAATGGTGGAGCAACGAGGATTGGGATATTAGACCATTGGTGTAGTTAGGCCAGTTAGAATAAAGTTTCAAAACCTCGCTTTAGAGTTTGCATCTAGAGAGGTTCGAGCCTTAGGCCAATCATTATTGGTCCACCTTGGGAGCAAAGAGAGTTTGAAATTCTATTGAGATGGCAAGGTTTAGGACATTGGAATTCCTTGTGCAACATGAGAGTGAGCGATGGAACAATTCGAAAGCACCTACAGATGACTTCCCAAAGGTGAGCAAGGATTGGGGTTTTGATATACCTAATACAACAACATTGAGGGAAAAGGAAACCCAAAGCTCATTGGGGTTTAGGGTTTTGATATACCACCATGCCTAAGCACACATGCAAGAAAAGTTTGACCACCTAACATTTGGGAGGGACCAAAACTTAGGGTTACAAATGCCTTTTGGTATTGACACAAAGATAAGTTTGTAGGTTTGCAAAAGGGCAATGGATGTTGGGATTGGGGAGTTAGATGTAGGGTATGTAGGAGGATGTTGGGGTCAAACTTCAAGCTTCTTACCTATGTGGTTCATGATAAATGAATCCTCAAGGCCTTGGACTTGAATATATAGAAGGCTTAATTTTCTAAGGCATGAGAAATTGGGGGCATGGGATTTGGGGGTGACATAGACAAGGAGAACCTCGAAAGTCTACGAGGGATAAAAAGGAGGAAGCACAAAGGTGCAAGGAATTGAGGGTTGAAGGAAAGGGATGGTAGTATGCAGAAGCCTAGAATCTCACCCAAGGCTAGAAATTGGTCCAAAAACCTTCATTCCTAGATTTTTTTGAATTTTTTGCAATCTTAGGCACATAATAAGGATTTGAGAAGAGGCAAAGCACCACACCAAGCACAAATTGACTAAAGGGAGCCCATTGAAGAATTTATTTATTGGTTATCAATGATGGGCCAAGTATGGCCAAGGCAATAAAGATGACACAATTTAGAAAATTTTGCATTTTTAGGGTATGTGCCAATACCTAGCTTTTTGTCTATGAGGGATCCCAAACATGATACAATGCTTGAGGAGAATTTTCTAGGCTTCATTTCCTTCGAGGGCTCGAACTATCCACTTAACAAATGAAGCCATACCTTGTTTGTAGGTATCGACTGAGCCAAGACTACCAAAGTCACAAGGAAGGCAACAAAATTATGAGATGACTATGAAAGCTTTTTCTTTGCTTGGAAAATCTTTGAACAACCTCTACAACTTTTGGTAGGAGGCTTTGGAGGGAACCCAACAAGAAGAGTAATACATGAGCTACCTCAAGCACTTTGGAGCAAATTTGAAATTTCCTAGCAAAGGGAAGTGGTTTGGCAATCCAAAAGTGCAATTTCTTCTCAATGCGAGTGAGCACAGCTTGCTAAAGGGTCACAAAAGAGGACTAGAAGACAAATTTTGGAGTGTCGAGAAACTTGAAAACTTCTTTGTGAACAATCCATTTCTAGTTGTAGGAATAAGCCAAAGCTAGAAGCGAGGTGAAAATTATTCGGACATTGCAATGCTTGACACACATTATCTGGATCCTCTAAGAGAGTGAGGAAGGAATCGTCAACATAATACCCATTAACAATTTGGAGAATATAATTGGGAAGAGAAGTACCTTTGAATCTCTAGTGTGAGATCGCATTAGTGAATAAATAATGAAATCTTTCAGCTTCCATTACATAGAGAGTTGGACCAAAGGTAGCCTTGATGAATTAAGTGAAAAAGGCCAAAAGATGATGATTGGCAGCCATTAATGGTGAGACAAGTTGAGGCATTTGCAAAGAGCATTTGGATAGACTAGAGAAAATTGAGACTAAATCCAAGAGCTTGGAGCTTAGCTAAAATAAATCGCCATTCAATGTGGTCGTATGCTTTGGAAAAATCAATTTTGATGAAAATGGCATGTTGTTGTGAATGAGTAGCCCACTCTATGCCTTCCTAACAAAAATGATGTTGTCAAGGATATTTGACTTTTGATAAAACTAGTTCTACCTAGGTGGATAATAAGTGAAAGAAAATGGTAGATGTGCAATGCCAAGGCTTTGGCTATGATCGTGTAGGAAGTATTCAAAAGAGTAATTGGTTGCCAATTGCAAATTTCTTTAAGGTCACCAACCTTAGGTATGAATTTAACATTGCCTTTATTTAAGAGATCCCTTAAAGGGATTGAAGAAAACACCTCCTAGTAGATTTGGTATAAGTTGGGGCCAATAGTATCCCATAAGGCTTTATAAAGTTTGCATGGGAAATCACCATAGCTAAGGGCTTTATCATTAGCAATATAGGAAGCCGCTTCACAAATATTTGCTAAAGTGAGATGATGGTCATAGAAGGCCCACTACAAAGCAAAGAGCTTGTTGGGGACCACACTCACATTGTTGAAAGGCTTGTTTAGCTTTAGGGAAAGGTAGCTGTGCCTGGAAGACTTGTTGATAATGGTAGACAAAAACTTGAAGAATGGTAGGACATTTGATAAGAACTTGCTGACTTTCTTTGATATGCCTAATATTCTATGAAAATTGGCAAGCTTGAAGGGATTGAAGGAATTCCTCAGAAACTTATCCCCAATTTTGAGCCAATGTAGATGAACCTTTAGATAAGCCCTTCGAGTTGTATGATTATCAACAATCGACTTTTGTTGGTGGAGTTGGGCAATGCATAGCTATAGAGGAGGAGAAAATAGTAGTGCATCTAGCTTGGTGGTGTTGATGTGCGTTTTGTGACACACCGAACATCAGAATAAAATGCCCAAAGACACCCTATCCTCTCTTGAAAAACCACCGCGTATGCTAAGATTGTGAGAAGATCATATGGCGATTCCAAGGTTCCTTATGTCAGGTCTTGACGTGTGGATAAGCTCAATGGTTGTTGTGATATGCTGGTAACACAAAGGGACTTATGCTAGGCTTGTTCAATTCACAATGAAGGTCTAGACAATGAAGCTCTATTGTTTGGGTCTTGGATCAAACAAATTGAAAAGGAGACAAGGGTTTAGAAGTTCTAATCTACTTCCTAAGAATTCAAGAGACGGTATTGACTTGGTGAAACCAATAACTAGGCTTTGCTTCGCCACGCTCAACGACAACTACACAAAGTGGGTGCAATCTTCAAGGGAGTGTGCTTATGATTTTCACGTCATGAATAACTACCATCAAATCGACCAATATTTATCCAGACAGAGGTTAAGCATCCATAAAGTAAGCTTAGGCTAACTTTACGCATTGAATGAAAATCATCCATTCAAAGAAAGTATGAGCAAAAGTTTCACCATAAATCAATACTTATTAGATCTTGGATTCGTCTAAAATACATGAAATAAAATCTAAACTATGATGAGGGATAAGAACCATGCAAACTCCAAAATAAGAGAAGTAATCACCATCAATTTGAACAATGCATTACTTATTATTTTGACAGTCGTATGCAACAATTTACTTATCTAAACATGTTTTGCAACATGCTCCCATGCTTTACAAATGAGGGGTGAGCTCAATTTATAGGCTCCCCAATTACAATTCAATGGCCAAGATTGATTTAGGATCAACGACCGAGATTACAAAATAAAACCCTAATTAGGGCTTGTCATAACTAACTCCTTCTCGACCAATGAGAAAATTACATTCAAGGACACTTGTCCTTTTTGCTAAATATGAACCAACAATAAAATAGAAAGTTGTTGCATGGTGGAGTGTCAGGTTCATTGAATCTGGACGTGTTGACTTAGAACAATTTGATTGGTCAAGGCGCCACTTCAGTCGGTTGGATGTCCTCGTTGGTCACTTTAATCGTTTTTCCATGTTCTTGCCTTAGAATATTTTCCTTGCTGATGACTCTGTCCTTTGTGCTTGTTTCCTCCTAGCTTTGATCCTGGATTCCTTTTGAGACTTTGACTTCTTCTCACCATCTGATTCTGATTGGGGGCTTGTCTTTAATTCTTTAGGGGATGAAATCCTTCAAGAAGTTGCCCCGGTTGCTTCAATAGGTCTGGGATTGTAGATGAAATCCCCCAAGATGTCCGAATATTCTTTCAAGTGCCTTGAATTTGGAGAAGAATGTCTCTGTGCTTTCACCACAATGGAGGAAATTGGAATTTTCTCTATGAAGTATTTCCCATACTTAGCCAAATTTTGGCTATTCAAGTTCATTTTGTAACACCTTCACGCGGACCACTACTTAGCCAAGATTTTGGCCATCCCTATGCTCAAATGAACTTTTCCTGTGGATTCGCCTTCAATTCTGAATTTGGCTTGTGCTATGTAGGGCAGATTCTATCCTTGGACAAGGATTTTATTCACTTCCTCTTTATTTTCCTCTTCGTTCTTCCTGTTTTCTTTCTAGCACTTAGTCAATTTTCTGAATTTCCCTCCCTAAGGTATCATCATTTAGCCAATTTTCTTATCCTCTCCTTGGGTAGACTTTACTTATGCTTGGACACTTTCTTCAATCAAAGTCGGACTTCATAATGCTCAAGACATTTTCTTCTCTAGGCCTAGGTCGAACTTTACTTTGCCTTGGGCATGCCTTGCTCAAGGAAAGTCGGACTTCATAAAGGTTTAGACATGCTATGCTTGGGAAAAGTCGGACTTTCTCATGCCTAAGACATCCCATACTTGACCAAGGTCGGACTTTGGGAGGCTTGTGCCGTTCATCAATTGAGCAAGGTCGGACTTTCACTTGTCTTTGCCATTCCATCTTCAAGTGGGGAGGACTTTGCCTTGTCTTAGACATGGCATTACCTTCAACACTTAACCAAATTTTTCCGATACTTAGCCAATTTCATGAAATTTTCTTCCCAAGGCATCGATACTTAGTCATTTTTTTGAATTTTCCTTCCTTCTCTTGACTGGGTGGACTTCATGAACCTCATGCCATGCCTTCTTTGGCTTGGGCGGACTTTCCTTCAAGCTTGCCATAAGGTTGGGCAGACTTTATAGATGTCTTGACATTTTGCTCGCCGTGCCTAGGCAGACTTCTTGATGCTCAAGACATTTCTTGGCGGACTTGTCTTCATCCTTGCCATTTCCTATCTTCCTTATGGCAGACTTTGTTGGTGCCTTTCCAAGAGCATGGCAGACTTTACAAACTTCATGCCATTTCCTCCTCTTCCCATGGCGGACTTCCCAAAGCCTTTGACATTGTTTCATTCCTTCCAAGCGGACTTTGCTCTAGTTTGGACAAGGCATGGGGTGGACTTTGAGAATGTTCTTCCATCTCCACGGCGGACTTTCTCTCTGCTTAGACAAGTGCAAGGCGGACTTGTTGGTGGCCTTTCCATATGCCAGGCGGACTTTGAGAATGTTTTTCCATATCCATGCCAAGGTAGGGCGGATGTCTAGACATATCATCCCCTCATTCCAAGCGGACTTCCTTAGTGCCTTTCCACTTCTTGGTGGACTTGGAGGTTTTTCAGACATTACCCTTGGGCACACTTCTTCAGACTTGAGCCATTTTCATCCTTGGTTGCCATGAATTTCATGCTTGTCTCTTTTTGGATTATTCAACCTTCACCATATGACTTTTCTCTTGATTTTTTCGTGATTTTTCTTTTCTTTTCATGATTTTTGGTTGCTTTTTCTTCTGGAGGCCTGAATTTTTTATTCTAAAAATGGAAATGTTGACTCCATGACCCGGGTTGACTTTCTAAAAATAGAAAAAACAAAATCCCTAAAAAATAGGAGTCTCGAATTGGTCCAAAAATGCCAAACACGAAAAAATCAAAAAAGCAAAAATCCCTAAAAAATAGAAAGTGTCAGAATTCACTGAAAGCAATGGCGATCCTCGTCCTCCAAACCTTTGGAGCACTTTGAGGATGTGTATGCACTGTTCTAGGCTTGGATTCTCAACCTGGCTCGGATGACTCTTCAAAACTTTAACTCCTCATTGTAAAAGAAACATGGTAATTAGCAGTTTCGACGCCAATGCAAAAGACCCAAAAAGCAAAAACAAAGGGTCCCCATTTGCAATGGGGCAATGTGTGAAAAGCTCACAACAGGTGGTGACTTGACAATGTTTTGAGGTGGTGGCCTTGTATGAATTGTAGCGGAATAGTGTTAGTTGCCCATAAATTTGCAAAAAGTGGGG
The DNA here is from genome assembly GCA_007258455.2 of Sequoia sempervirens. Lineage (NCBI taxonomy): Eukaryota > Viridiplantae > Streptophyta > Pinopsida > Cupressales > Cupressaceae > Sequoia > Sequoia sempervirens. The sequence continues at coordinate 27,013 of VDFB02368982.1, read as the reverse complement.
TGTCCATTTAATACATCATTCCACCATTGGATCCAACCAATCCCACAGACATGTCTAAGCTCAAGATTCTAAATGCAAAGAATGTGAGCCAACATGGGCTAATGATTCAATAAAGATGTGCTCAAATAAAATTTTCTTCTATGCCTTAGGCCCACCATTTGTCATTCGAAGGAAAATTGGATTGAAAAATTGTAAGAGAGGACAACATTTGGCAAGGGCTCCACCAGTGATTGAAAATAATTGGCAAAGGAAAAAGTAGGTTCTTTGGACAACACTTCCTTGTCAAGGCTTTTACAAATTCTTTTTGTACTTGCCCACAAATTAGTCCACGTATGCCATATAGACAATCAAGCTGACGGTGACTAATAGTAGGATTGAAAAACATAATTGATTGTGCATCAGATACCAAGATTCTTGCTTCCTAGTTGTCTAATGCATAGGCAAGTGGCTGCATTTATAAGATGCCAACTCAACTAAATTGAAGTCCCCATAAATGATCCAAGAGGTAGTAGGTAGTGGGCAAAGACTCCACAATCCAATGCCAAATAATAGATCTCTCAATAGCATTATTGGAGCCATCAATATTAACAATTCCAAGAGAGTAGTTATTAATATGAAATAGGACCCATAGTGCACAACTAGTGGGGTCACATCCAAAAGCCACAATGTGACTGCCAAGTGGCAAGTTCTCAACTGGTTTCATGATCACTAAGTAAAAAATGACTTTTTGGCCAGATGACACTACAAACCATAGAAAGCATGAAACCTGCAATTTTTAACTCCTTTAAATAAAACATTGAGAACAAAATATCTTTGTCAAACATTTCGCATGATGTATTTCCTTTCAGGATTAGTGAGACCCCTAATGTTCCATGAAATAAAATTTATTTAATATGGGAGTCAAGAGTCATGTTGTTATCATTGAGCTCATTAAGAGTTCTATAATGGTTCATCAAAAAATCTTCCTTTGTAACTGATGTTGAACTTGAAAACCCAATAAGGGCCTTGTTTTCTGGCACAAGCTCACCATTTGTTTCATGAACTAGACTATAGGAACAACAGGAAACAATGGGAGAAGGTGGCCTAGGATTTGGCTGTGATGAAATAAATGCAAGCTGCAATTGACATTTTGTTGAAACAAGGCCTCCCGTTTGTACTCCCCTTTAGTGCTAGGATTGTGAACATTTTTTTGTTGCTCACTACAATATAGTCATCCTCATTTTTTGAGGTGGAGGATGTGATGTCCCAATCAAACTACTTATGCAAATCTGATTTTTACCTTCTACATTATTTGGGACAATAATATCAAATTTGAATATTCAAATCAGATCTTAAATAACTCAGATTTAATTCACTGTTCACTCTTTATCATTATCAACGCATTATAACTAGCAATCAACAAATAAAAAATGCGAAATCCTGATCTTTCCTTTATTACAAAGGAGGATTGAATTACATTCAAATGGTATGCAACTTTGGTAATTACAGCAGCATTAAAATTTCATATTCATACCTGCAACCATAGTTGAAAAACCCAAACTCGGCAATAACTCGGTAGGCCCAAAAGTTTTAAAAACTCAGGACTCAGCAAAAACTAGGCAAGTTTACCAAACATTTGAAAATACATATTTTTTAAAAATATTCTTCAAAAACACACATATACTGAATTTGTAGAGCATATTATTGATTTCAACATATATAAATCACAATTAGAGTTTATACATACCATAGACCAGAAAACAAGTTCAACTTTTGAATACATATCAACTTCTAGCTTTGGTATCAATGAAAATTGTATATCATAAATTTCTTCTACGTCTAAACTCAAAAGCTTTTGTTGCCGCTGTGTGGGTGTTGCTGAAGTAGATGGTATAAGTGCAATACCCTCAATAGGAGCCTCAATAGGTGCCTCATCCATACTGATAGGATCAAGCTGTGTATGTGAGGAAACTGCGTCTGTTGGCCGACCAACCTCGCCTTCTACCTCCTCATATGCTGCCACTTCTGCTTCCCATTCAGCTGCCTCCCTCTCCAAATCAGCTAACTCATCATCACTTAACCATGGTTCCACATTGACCTCGTTAGGCTCAGTAATCCAAGCTGAGTATGGATCAATGTCATCAAGGTCAAGAGCTTCATGTGAACCCTGCCCTTGTACCTTCTCATGCAACCGAAGGTTGTACCGCACATAGACAAGGTCATTCAAACGCTTTTGTGTCAACCTATTGTTCTTCTTTGTGTGAATGGCCTCAAAGATACTCTAGTTGCGTTCACAACCAAAAGTGCTACAAGGCTGAGATGAAATGTGAATGGCAAGCTTTTGAAGATTAGGTGTTGTGGCATCATAATCTTCCCACCACAAATGTGCAAGGATAGCTATTGCCATTTATAACTTAGTAAGGATTTTAATAAACTTAAAAATTAAAATAAATGGTAAAATAATATTAAACACATGAATTTGTTACTGGGCTATAGAGGGTCTCTCCTACGAATGCAAAAATTGGAAGAAAACAATGCCCCTTCGCCCTTCTTATAGCTCTATAGCTCATCAAGTACGAGATCTCGAAGGTCATCAGCATCAACCAATCTCTCAATACATGTGTTGAGGCCAACAAGAATCTTTGCATTTGCTTTGAAATTAGGAGAGAAATAAAACTCGGGGTTCAAATAGTAGGCAGTAGCATGAATTCGTTGGTGGAGTTGTTGGTTCCACCTTTGATCAATTATGTGCCATATGGGTTTATATATAGTCTTGTTTGACCCATACAAATGCTGAATTGCCTCTTTGGCCTTATCCATGGCCTCATATAGATACCCCATGGTGTTTTGATCCCCATCCACCAATCGTAGAACTCTAACCAACAGTTCTGACACCTAAAATATAAAAAATTTAACAAAATCAGCAAGTTGTAATATTAGAAAATAAAAAATAAGTCATCAATCGAAGTTTTAAAACTTACATTGATGATATCCTCCATTACTTTGGAAAATCTATCATAAAAAATAGTCTTCACGACCTTCTCTGCTTCAGCCTTCCTCCAATAAGGACTCTCCAACTATCTTTCACTCACAAACATGCGCTTGAGGTTGGGCAATGTAGCTAAAATACTCTACAAGGTGAGGAATTGGTAGCAAAGTGTGTGACTCCTGATTGCATGAGATCCTTACCATCAGTGTGTTCGCTCACGAGACTTAGGAACCTTGTGTGGTTGTAGATGTACTTTGTGATATTCCTTCCATCATCAACCACATTTTTCACCCAACTTAGTTTCCCTATGTCCTCAAGGAGCAAGTCAAGACAGTGGGCAGCACAAGGGCTCCAAAATAATGTCGAATGTCTCGCCTCTAGAAGTTTACCTTCTGCCACATATGCATCTACATTGGCGGTCACAATTTGAATGACATTTTGAACTCCCACTTCCATCACCACCTCATCCAACATGTTGCACAAGGTCTCTGCATTTTTTATTTCATTGGAGGCATCAACTGATTTTAGAAATACCAATTGTCCCCCCGAAGCCACTAAGAAGCTGGTGAGTGTCCTATTTTTGCTATCCGTCCACCCATTAGATAAAATGGTGTAGTCTTTCTTTTCCCGAATTCTCCTTTGTTCTTCCACTAGTTGGTGCGTGTTTTGGACCTCATTTTGCAATAATGGTCCACTCAACTCATGACAACTTGGGGCCTTGAACCCCTTACCTGTCACGGTCAATACATTGACCAACTGTTCCCAATAAGGACTAGAAGCAACATTGAATGAATATTATTGTAGTACCAAAATCTCGCACATGCCAGCTTCGCTTCATTTTGCAACTCTCTCTCATGAAATACCTTCCAATGAAGGTTGTGCACCAGGAGTATTACGTGGAACAAAAAAGCTAGAACTGTGGGCCCACATTTTCTGATCCTCGTATCCGTGGTCCAATAGAAGAAGAGCCCACCATATCTCTGTGACCCTATAGACTGAAATTTGGGATTGGGGCTGCCATTGCCTCTGTTGTTCTCTTTTTATCTACTTTCCTTTGATCAAATGCTGCAAGAAGTGCTTTTGCCTTCTCCTCAACCTCTTTAGTAGCGTTTTCACATGGTCTAACATCTTGGCAAGAGATTCGTGCAAGGTAGTAAATGAATCAGTTTATGCCACCATTGATAGACCTAGTGCAATGGATGCAAATAACCTCTCCTTGCGCTGCACTTGGTGTTCCATGTTTCCAGCAAGGGTCTCTTGGTTGGCCACCACTTCTTTTACTTGTAGAAGCCATATTCTTTTAGCAAAATACGAATGAAACCTAGCAAAAAGGAGACAACATCAAAAATTAGTAACAAGGTCATCCATATTCTTTGCAATTCTTTATTGATTAAGACTCATCAACATACACTAGTTTGAAAAATGTCAATGGTTTTTAGTTTGTAGTTTGTAGTTGTACTGAGTATACTAACACTTGTCACATGTTTTAGTTTGATTGACCAAGGCGTAATTCATACTAATACTTCGCTATGTGGTTTTGCAGGTTTCTTGATTAAAAAAGGACAAATTTTTTTTGTGTGGCCTGATTAGTGAGTATGGATTAGAAAAGAAAAATGCATATGGGTTTCATGGCTGTCCCCATGTTGAGTGTTTGTAAATTGCAAACACTCAGCATGGGGACAACCTTTATTTGATTTTGTGTGCCCTGATTAGTGAGTTTGGATCCATACTAATCAGGCCACACAAAATCAAATAAAAGCTGTCCCCATGCCGAGTGTTTGTAAGTTTGTAACAAATAAAGGCTGTCCCCATGCTGAGAAGTTCTCCCCATGTTGAGTGTTTTCAGCATGGGGACATCCTTTATTTGTGTGGCCTGATTAGTGAGTAGGGAATAGAAAAGAAAAATGCATATGGGTTTCCCTTTTCTAATCCATACTCACTAATCAGGCCACACAAAATCAAATAAAAGTTGTCCCCATGTTCAGTGTTAAACCCATATGCATTTTTCTTTTCTAATCCATACTCGCTAATCAGGCCACACAAATAAAACCTCTTTTTCCTAATCCATACTCACTAATCAGGCCACACAAAATCAAATAAAGGCTGTCCCCCATGCTGAGTGTTTGTAAGTTTGTAACAAATAAAGGCTGTTCCCATGTTGAGTTTGTAACAAACACTCAACATGGGGATAACCTTTATTTGTGTGGCTTGATTAGTGAGTATGGATTAGAAAAGAAAAATGTATATGGGTTTCATGTCTGTCCTCATGTTGAGTGTTTGTAAATTACAAACACTCAGCATAGGGACAACCTTTATTTGATTTTGTGCTGATTAGTGAGTATGGATTAGAAAAGAGAAACCCATATGATTTTTCTTTTCTAATCCATACACACTAATCAAGCCACACAAATAAAACCTCTCTTTTCTAATCCATACTCACTAATCATGTCACGCAAAATCAAATAAAGGCTGTCCCCATGCTAAGTGTTTGTAAGTTTATAACAAATGTATGCTGTCCCCATGCTGAGTGTTTGTAAATTTGTAACAAAGAATGCTGTCCCATGTTGAGTGTTCGTAAATTTACAAACACTCAGCATGGGGACAGCCTTTATTTGTGTGGCCTGATTAGTGAGTATGGATTAGAAAAGAGAAACCCATATGCATTTTCCTTTTCTAATCCATACTCACTAATCAGGCCACACTTATAGATTACACTATTTTTCATTCTAGGATTTATATTTCCTACTATATGGCTTTCTTAGAATCTCATGCCATAACAACAATTTCACGTAGCTAAGCATATGAAAGTTGGTGCACAGTCTTATTATTATATTTGGTTCGAATGTGCATCAACTTTCATATGCTTAACCACATGAAATTGTTATTATGACTTATGAGATTTTGAGAAAGCCATATAGTAGGCTAATACAAGAGATGAGTGATAAGGTTCTGACTCGAGACATGGAGATGGCCAACAATGAACAAAGTTCACTAGATTGGCACAAATTTTTGTCAACAAGAAACTAAGTTGTGAAGGACTTGCATGTAATCATGAGAAGCATTTACAAAACCAAATGAAGAAAACCCCTTATTTGCGTCGTGCTGCCGTCACAAGAAAACCTCTATTCGCGTCACAATAATCACTAAATACTATGATGTCGAGTTTTTTGGGTTTAACCCGCAATTTTTGGCAATTTTCTAGGTTTAACTCGTCATGCTTTTTCCTTTTGTGTGGCGCCGACTTGTTATGCGAGTTACCTGTAGAGGTTAAGGATGCACGAGTACTCACTATGTTTTTCAAGCATGCCTACAATAACAATTTTAGGCCAGTACAAAGCGTTTAGAATTCACGATCAATGAAGCTCCAATGCAATCCTTGAATGAGATTGCTTTCCAACCAAAGGGTTTTGATCATTAAAGGGTTTTTGTCCACACAAGTGCTCAATCAGTTTTTGAAATAGGGGTTTGTGTAAAGCAATAGATGATGATCCTTGAATGGAAGTGTTTACCCTTTTATATCCATCTCGATAATAACAAGTTGGCCACAATGTAAATCCACATCTTCAAATTTGAACAATGATTATGGGTGGAAAGATCCCACCTTGGGAAGTTATGGTGCCAAAGTAAACCACTAAATGACATTATGATGTATTGGGTTATTGGAAAGAGAAAAAACCAAAGGTGGAAATTTTGAGGTTTGGGAGTTGGAAATACCACAAGATTCATACCACCAATTGGGGCACCGAGGGTCAAGTTATGGGCATGCCGATAAAGATAGGTCCAAAAGTCTAACAAATACAAAGGAAGAGTAGAGGAAGGATGGAAGATATGAAAGAATGGAGAAGTGTGAAACTCTGATAGAAAGAAAGGAAAATCGAGTTGGAAGGAAAGACATACTCTAAAGAAGATAATACACATCAAAACAAGATCAGGGGAGACACAAGAGACAAAGAATAGACTTAATACCTATAGATTGAGTTTAATTAAAAATGAGACATGATAGAGGGTCCCTTGAAGATTGCTTGGGTGGAGGCTTGGGATGTTGAATAACTAGGGGGCAATCTTAGATTTTATGGTTTGAACTTTGGCATCAATAATAGGTATTTGGCAAATTGAAGTACATGACATATTGGGTGAAGCTTTGAGTTACTATTTGGACTTAAATGAACTCCTTAAGATCCTTGCATAAGTCAACTTGGATACAAATCCTTTTTTGAGGGTGAGCTATATATAGATGCTCTTGTTCAACTTCAACCACTTGACCTAAAGGGGTTGCTATGTTGTCTAAGAAGGGTTAGAGTAGCAAGGGAAGCCCAAAAAATTCAACCAAGAGTGGGACATAGAGAGTGTGTTCCTCTAAAACGGCGAAGTATCGAGTCCATGGGGAAAAACAAGCAAGAGATTGAATGTACTAGGGGCCATGTTAAAATGGCCTTGGTAAACTTGACTTCATCAAAAAGAAAGGGAAAAAGATGTTTAATAAGATTTTATATGGTCTCTACTTGGACCCCATGAATGGCTAAGGCAAAGTTAATCTAGTTTCTAAGCATGCTTTTAGAGGGAATTTTACCCACAAAGTAATGGAATAGGGTATAATCTTCAATCTGTTTGTGGCATTCTCAAAATCATGAATAGGCAAGATAACATTAGGAATAGGAGCATTACCTCATGGACCACCTTTGAAATGAACTTGCATGGGCGTTTTGGAGTCATTTTCTTGAGCTTCCTAAGCCAACAACCCTAGCATCAAATTTGGGCCCACTTTGGTTGTGTTATGCCCTTACCCCTATAGTGTGTATTGAGTTATGAGTAGTTGACTTGCGGCTACCTTAACTCTTAATTAAGTCATATTATCATTATTATATTGCTATTTAGTTAGTTAGGTCGGCCTACGGCTTATATAGGGTTATCTAAGTCGGCCTGAGTGATATCCTAGCCATAAATAGGTATATATAGGAGGTTGTGAATCTTATTTCATCATCATGTTGAGTATTGTGTTCTTATTGAAGACTATTGGAGGTACCCCCCTCGAAGTGGAATATTATTATCAAGTATTTTCAGCAGATTTTATATTATATTCTTCTTATGCAAGTTATTTCATTACAAGTGGTATCAGAGCATGATCTTGGCATTATGACAAGGCATTTTTTTTAATTTTGGAGGTCATTTTGTGAAACCTATATCTCCTATATTTTGGTAAATTTTTGTCTGATTTTTAAAGGGTTTTTGAAGGACATTTCTAAGAAGCTACAGTCCAGATTTCAGAAGAATTAGAGCAGAATTGAGCGAGTTATTGCAGAATTAGGGTTTCTTCCCAATTTATTTGGAAAACACATATCTCCCGCATATTAGCGAATTGGTTCCTAATTTTTTGTGGGTTTTTTGAGACATATCAGAAGAGGCTATAGTCCAATTTTCAGAGAAATTAAAGTAGAAATAGTCGATTTATTGGGAAATTAGGGTTTTCAAAAAAATTGCTCTCAAGGCTGCACATTACCTAATTTTTGGGAGATTTTTCAATTGGAGTGCGACCTAGGACTTGGTAAGTTACAAAAAAAAGAAAAGAAAGAGTATTTTGGCCTTATTTGTGTGATTTATTGCAAAATTATCTTTCTAGGCCTTCTTTACAACAAAAAGTAGCCACAAAAAAGAAGAAAAAGAAAAAGGAACAAGAAGTAGAACAAGAAAAGAGAAAGAGAAAGAAAAAGAGTAAGAACAGGTGCAAGAGTAAGAGAGAGAAAGGTAAAGAGAAAGAGCAAGAGCAAGACAAAAGCAGGAACAAGAAGAACAAGAACAAGAAGTAGCAGTAGAAGAAGAAGCGGAAGTAAAAAAGAGAGAGAGAGAGAGAACAAGAACAAGAACAAGAGAAAGACAAGAGTAGGAACAAGAAGCAGCAATAGAAAAAGAAGCGGTAGTAAAAAATGAGATGAAGAAAAAAAAGAAAAAAGTTAGCATTGAGGACAATGCTTTTGTAAAGAGGAGGGCAATGTTATGCCCTTACCCTAATAGTGTGTATCATGTTATGAGTAGTCGGCTTGTGGCTACCAAGTAACTCTTAATTAAGTCATTATCATTATTGTATTGTTATTTAGTTAGTTAGGTTGGCCTAGGGCTTATATAGGGTTATCTAAATCGGCCTAGGTGATATCCTAGGCATAAATACGTATATATAGGAGGTTGTGAGTCTTATTTCATCATCATGTTGGGTATTGTGTTCTTATTGAAGACTATTGGAGGTATCCCCCTCAAAGTGGATTAGGAGGTTGCCCCCTCGAAGTGGAATATTATTATCAAGTATTTTCAGCATATTTTATATTATATTCTTCTTGTGCAAGTTATTTCATTAAAGGTTGGCAGCCATTAAAAAAGAAAGGAAAAATAACTGCCTAAAGGTGAGAGGAGCTAAACCCCACAATGAATGTGAATATTTCTTGTTCTTAAGAGCAGTATGACACAAGGGTGACAAGGACAATGAAGTGACACAAGTAAGGATATACAAACCAAATAAATTTAATAAAATGCTTCTAAAAAAATATTGTTTTTTGATATCCTTATAAAATCTATGCGATAATTTCATTTGTTTGGAATTTGCAAATATTCCCAAAATTTTAACAACATTATAACTCTCCTTTTTGTGTATGGAAGTGCAGGTATGTAAGGGAGGCACATTATTTTTCTTTTTTGTATAGTATAGTGGATGCCATAAAATCTTTATTTTATGAAAAGCCCCTTCCAAATTATCATGAGTAGTTTGAGTATCATGGGCAAGTTGGTATAAGGGTCGTGTTGTTTTATGTGATTATGGTAATTTGGATAAATGTTGGGGTTTCAATTTTGGAATAACACTCCTTCAAATTATTCCAAAATATAAGATTTTATATGGACTGATTGGTATTATATTATTGCACATTGGGGGAGATATTTTATCAGAACTTTCAAGGTAGAGTTTATGATGTCAAAATCCATATAATCTTTTTTTTTTTAAATGATTTATAGAGATATTTTGAAAGGTGTATTATGTTGTTTTCTTTTAGGTAGAGCAATCTTATTTTGTTGAAGATGATTATCATTTTATTAGTAAAAAGGGGATTATAGAGGAGGTTAGAGGTATTGGAAGTTGGAGGAATTTTCTATCTTGAACTAGCTTTTTGCTTTGATCAAAACCCTTTTAACCTTTTTTGTTTATTAATATGTTTTATTAATTTATAGAGATACTTTAAAAGGTGTATCATGTTGAAGATTATGTATTTTATTAGTTAAAGGGGGTCCTAGAGGAGGTTAGAGGTGAAATTGGAGGGATTTTTCTATCTTGACCTAGATTTTTTTCCATGAGAAGCTTCAAGTCTTGCAATTGTGTTTCCTCTTTGGATCAAGGGAGAGTTATATTAGTAGATATGTTCTAAAGTTTTTGTAACCAAGACAATGAGAAGTTTTGGTAGCTAGGACAATGAATGTGATCCAAAGTTTTGGTAACCAAGACAAGAAGTTTTGATAATGGAGACAGTGAATGTGATCCAAAATTTTTGTAACCAAGACAAATACAGTGAGAAGTTTTTATAGCCACGATAGTGAAAGTTGAATGGTTTTCATAACCAAGACAGTGAAGGTGAAGGAGGAATAGTTTTGGTAGCCATGGTAGTGAACTATTGAGAATTTGAGTGTTATAGTTCAACAATTAATCATTTAGACTGTTGTGTTTGTCCCAGTCCAATTTTTCGGTATTTTTACTTTAATAAGAAATATGATGTAAGGGGGGATATGTCAGAAAAATTACATCATATAGTTATTGAGCGTGTGCTGATGTCTTAATGTTTTGCTAATTTAATAGTTTGTAATTTGTACTTTAGGTAGTTTTTAGTTATTGATGGATATTTTATAGTTATTTGAGTGGTTAGAAAAATGACTTCATAAATATATATTTGACATCATGAATCCAACCCAGATATCATTTATTTCTGTGTATTCATTTGTGCAACTTATAATTTTAATTTCTATTATTTGTTTTATATAGATTTAATCCTGATTCCTATATATAAGACCCTTTTCTACAGACTTATCAAAGCATTGATGTTCACTTATATATTAGTAATCTATTCAAGAGCTTTAATTTCATGGATGAAATTCATTACCAGCATAAACTTGCTAAATCTACCTACACTGAGAAGTAACCTTGTACATTAGACTTAAATTGACATGGGCATCAAAATTTCTTACAAGGCTCTTCTAGATGCAGCTCTTGTCCTCTCAAGCAAGAGAAAAGGGCAACCTTCTAGCACATGAGAATCTGAATTCCCACAGGACTCTTTCAGATTTAGCTCTTGTTCTTCCAAGAAAAAAAGAGTTGAAGGCAACATTCAAGCACCGGAGAATCTAAATTCTCACAAGACTCTTTTAGATGCAGCTCTTGTCCAACATTCAAGCACCGGAGAATCTGAATTCCCACAAGACTCTTTTAGATGCAGCTCGTGTCCTCTCAAGCAAGAGAAAGTTAAGGGCAACCTTCAAGCACATGAGAATCTAAATTCCCAGAGGACTCTTTTAGATGTAGCTCTTGTTCTTCCAAGAAAAAAAGAGTTGAAGGCAACATTCAAGCACTGGAGAATCTAAATTCCCATGAGACTCTTTTAGATGCAGCTCTTGTCCAACATTCAAGCACCAGAGAATCTGAATTCCCACAAGACTCTTCTAGATGCAGTTCTTGTGCTCTCAAGCAAGAGAAATTCAAAGCTCATCACTTTTCCTCTGAGAGGAGATTCCCCTCCTATTTTCTCAATCCAATTTTACTCAGAATCTTCTCCATTTTGACACTTTATGAATGCTCTTTTAAAAATGTAAGGCAACACGATACATGTTATAGTCAAGTGATATTTATGGCAGGGTTCCATGGCGTGGCTGCTCTGCTATGCACAGATGGCTTCACATAATTCAACTGAACAGTGAACTGCAAAATTTACCTATTGGTTCTAACTTCTACCCAAAGGAATTTCTGCATTTCCCCGTCCCGGATGCAGAGATAATTCAGGAGCCATTTCCCTGAATATTGACCTTATCGAAGATCACATCTTCTATTCTGCTAAAGCATATTAATAATTAGGAAAAAATATTCAGTAAACAATTGCAAAGTACATTATAGAAGTATTTAAATTCATAAAGCTGCCGTTTGGTACCAAATTTATGGGAAATATCTCATTGGGCGCCGCAAATTTCTTGCCCAAAATTTTATTCTTGAAAAATCACCACTTGCATTCAATGAAAAGATTCTATAATTTACTGTTTTACATTTTGCATAGGTTAATGGAACCACCTGCAACAAAAAATCACTGTGGTAACTGCCTTCACAGGTTCTCTGCCTTCGAATCTCTACCAAAAATGTGGAAGGGCTCTAGCGATGGGGGTAGAAGTTTGCAGCACCTTTAACCGACATTTTGGGGAAAATTCTTGTGGCAATTGACAGCATTGGGCGCAGCAAATTTCTTGCCCAAAATTTCATTCTTGAAAAATCACCACTTGCATTCTAGGGAAAGATTCTATATTTTACTGTTTTACATTTTGCACAGGTTAATGGAACCTCCTGCAACCAAAAATAACTGTGGTAATCCCCTCCACAGGATTTCTGCCGTCGAATCTCTACCAAAAATGTGGAAGGGCTCTAGTGATGGGGATAGAAGTTTTGCAGCATCTCTAACCAACATTTTGGGGAATTCTTCTGCCAATTGATAGCATCCAAAAAGTCTGTAACATATTTCTTCACAAAATAAAATTACTTTTGAACTTGGTCCAATCTGCACTTACTGCTCAACTCAATGATACATTAAGGCTCAATATTTTATCATGGACAATAATTCTTTTAACATGTATCTATGATTAATTTGTAATTCATGAAAACATTACCGAGCACAAGAGCAATCAAGGCGATACAAAGAAAGTCTTAACAATAGTTATCCTTTCACCTATTCAGGCACATGAAAGTAGGACTATGTCTTTCATAACTAATTTGTTCATAGTTAGACATTCTGTGCTCGGAAATTTTAAAAAATCTGTATGAATAATTGCTAATTATCACTTAACTTGAGAGATTGTTATGAGGATCTTTTCTCTCCACTTTTCACATCAGTTGTTGGCTTGTTTAGTCTAAATTTTTAAGTTAGTGAAATCATATCTTCTTGGGTAAGCTGAAGCATTTGTTAGTGTTATTGGCCTTGGCAAACTGGAGGAATCGGTTTAATCATTGATGAAACAGAATATTATGGTTTAGCAAAGGAGTTGTTGAATATTACAAGAATGCATTTAAGATTAGCAAGAAGTGATGTCCTAAGATTTGAGGCAGGATGCTAAACACCATTAAGAGCGCCGTTAACAAGGCAATGCACATCTAACATCACATTGGCACCAGCCAACAAAAGCATCTAATTCTGACTGTTGGTATTAATATTAATTGCTGCTTTATTTAAAATTGAATTCTTGTGTTTTGGGATTTGACAAAACCCATGTAAGCTGTAACAATTATTAATGCCTTTGGTCTTGTAGAATAGGAGGAACTAGAAGTATTGGTGAAATAGGATTCCATGGATTCTGCTTGCTGTTCCTTGTTGATAGGAAATGCCGGATCTAGCAAGTGTAATGCTAATAAATATTTTAACTTTGTTGACAGAGTTGAGTTTTAGCATTGGTGGCTAATGATTTTGTGGAAGTGCATTTGTTGATATACATGGATTTCAATATGGTATGCTTTATCAAAGATAAAAGGTGGTTTGTAAATTCTTCTGATGTCTTGGTGTGTTGGAGAGAGGCTTAATGTAGGTTTAAGTTGAGACTAAGATTTTATGATCCGACCATGGATCTATGGCTCACAATGTCCCTTTTTTGAAAATAAAGTCTTTAGATAGAGCCATATGGCTATCAAACCTGAGTATCTGCCTTTGCTTTCTGTCTCCAGGTCATTTTGATTTGCTTTTGTTACTCTGTCGCCAGTTCAATTTGGTTTATGGGTGACAAATTTCTCATGTCATTAGTAGATAATGTCCACAAAGTGTGAGGAGCTGAAAACTCGTCGTGTTCCCCATTAACACAGTGTTCACAGTAATCTTGAAGAGAAATGATACTAGTAAGTAATAAGTTTATGTAAAAACAAGCATCGACAACAAAATAATCAAATATTAGTATAGTAAGAGATTTTACTTAGAAAATTTCTTTTGGAGAAAAAATTAGCAAAAATAACACATTTGTTACAATAATTTAACCATTGACAATATAATAAAAAACTGCTAAGCAATATTACAATACAATGACAACAGATTTATGAACCAAAAAAATGCTTATAACAGTTAATTTTTTACTTTTATTTATTTTTTACAGATGATTTTATATCATCCACAAGTTCATTTTTCTATCCGATATGAGAGCACAAGTCTATGCTGATACTTTTTTGGCTGAGAACCAAGAACTGAAGGGTATCCATTTCACTGAAGTTCTTGGGGCATGATACCGACCTTATCCCATATTGCTTCTGAGAGTTTGAACCTTGGTGTATGGTATAATCAAGGAACATACCTTCACCCTCATCACTTGTAATTAACCAATTGAGCTACAACCATTTGATTCAAAAAATAATTTTTAAGAGCACATGCTCCCAAATCCCTAAATGGCTTCTAGCCAGAGTGCTACCTAAACCCTATTAATTATGAAGAGGTTAAATTATTAAACTGTAGAAATGCAAATTATGCATCGTATGTTCAACAAAAATCCAGATTTAAGCAGCTCACGTTATATTTCCAAGCTAAGAGCATTCATGATGAATTCCATGGACAAATAACCTCTTTTTCCAAAAGCTAGACAAAACAATGTTGACATATTGAAGAGAATCGAAAGAAAAGGATTTGTTTTTTTTCTAAAATTCCCCAAAAAAAGAGTTCGTTTTTTTTGTTTCTATCGACGAATTTAATCTGATGTTGGCTTTACTAGTCTTGTAGTCATTCTCTCTGGGTGCGTTGTTGATTCCCTGGGAGACAGTAGGTGATTGATAGCTTTTATTGTAAGTTTAACTGGGAGTTTGTGCAGAGGTTTTCTAGTAGAAATGCTAATAGGCAGGGGGATTATTGGTAGTTGATTCTGATAAAATTTAATTACAAGTCTTTGGAATGATTCTTGCTATCATAGAGCGTTGAGATTCACTTCATCAAAATATATCTCGTCTACTCACAAACTCCTCAAACTCAGCTTCATTCCAAACCTGCATTGTCTCCTCGTTGTATGTTGTCTCACTATACTGGAAGGAGCCATACTTCATTGTGATATTCATATTATTGTTCCTTCAAGGAATATTAAACGTCTGTGCAGGCAAGTGGAATTTTGCATCCCAAATACTTGTCCCTTTCAGCTGGAACTTAACGATGATCAAACACTAATTGTTACGAACAAAAAATCAAAACAATATTTCCTTGTAAAACCTGATTCTATTGCTGGTCGTACAAAATGCTTAGGATATCGGTTCAATTTTATGTGTGCTTGCATTTAGAACAAAACTCCCTCACATGCTCCAAGTGGAAACCAATTGATGCTCATGCACTCTAAGTGCTTCAAGATAGAAAGCAGTAATGCTCTTTGTGCACTTAGCTTTCTTATGCTAGATTTGGAACAAAATCCCTCGCATCTGCAAAGTTATGCTCAACAAAAATGATGTCCTGAGTTAGAAGGTTGATGATGTTCTTATCTTGATAACTGATTCAAATAAAACTCCCTCACATCCATGACGATGCTCAAAACAAGTAGTGTTGTGAGGTAGAAGCTAGTGATGCTTTAGCTTATGTATTGAATCCCAACAATGTATCCTTATCATGAACAACTCTATGGTGGACATTTCTTCAACCTTCTATGCTACACACCTTTTGTTGCAGCGAATACCATGAACCATGCTACATGATACCTTGCTGCCATGAGTAATCCTTCTTATCAATAAAGGTCATTTTTACAGTGCTTATAAAAGCTATTTCAAGTGGTCATTATTATATCTTTACAAAGAAGGCCATGCATGTTTACAATATTTAGAGTAAAATTTGAAAATGATTCATCTTACGACTACAGATATGTTACAGTTGTGACAAGATTTTGCGGACAATACAATAAGGAATTCCACTATTGTTAGGTTCTTGGCTGTCCTTATGCACATCTATGGTACACAAAGTGCCTCCCTTGCTCATTGAGCCGGATATTATATGTTCTTCTTGCCATATCAATCAACAAGTGAGACATTTTACATGATACAATGTCTACATTACCATGGAATGATACATGCATGCTTACAACACCCAAGCACATGTTCATAGTGCCTGACCTTGCCTAACCCAAGGAAACACAACTTTTTACAACACCCACAAAATTGTCATAGTGCTGCCCGTGCTTAGTTCTAAGAAGTATACGTACTTACAACACCCAAAAATATTTCATAGCACTGCCCATGTTAACAAGGAAATAAAAGTATTTTACAACACCCGCTAAACTGTCATATTGTTGCTTGTGCTATGCAATCAATGGAAATCTACATGCCTAAAATACCTGAATGCTCCATAGTGTTGTCCATGCTTAATTTCAAGAAGTGTGCATGCTTACAACAAACATGCCATAGTGCTGCCCATGTTACAAATTTCATACTTCAACATTTTGTATCCTTGTCCTTATAAATGAAACTAAACTGCACTTTTGCAATAAATCTCCAACCACATAGATGTGTACAACTAGTGGAGAAGTGCTTCCTAAAAGTTGTTCGGGTTGCTCATTTTTTATTATATTTGCTAGAAGAACAAACACTTATGCAGCAAGGTTTACGCTACCATTTCTTGCTTCCAAACAACAAGTGAATGTGATAATTGTCTTCAACGATTGCAAAAAGAAATGTGAAGGCTGAAATTTCTCATTACTTAATACATTTTCTATTGCTCCTCCTTGCTTGTTTCCCAATAGACTTGTTTACCACGCCCACCCATGGTAAGTGTAACATACTCTTTTCTTCGTCTACAAGTGGAGTTAGCAACTTGAACACTACCCAATTCATAGGAAATTGTTGGACTGCTAATTAAATGACCATACAAATGAAGCAACTCACTCTTATTTCCTATTCAAATCAGGAATACTCTATCCAAGCTTCAAATGACATATTGTTTTCATGTAATGGTGCAATAACATCACGTGGGAGATACTCTCTGTTTGAACTTGGTGTTTTGATATGCTTTTCTTCCCCAAAAGGTTGGGCACTCTTGCTTTTTCTATTCTTTGGATGAGGCGTATCTATATCCTCCTAAGTTCCCAACGCTTCATGACCGACCATGCCCTTCGAGACCTAAGGCCAATATGGTCGGTTGTCAAAGGCAGGCCTCAGATCGGTACAACTTTGCTACCAACCTAAGGAATATATAGTCGGTTCCGAAGGGCACGTCGGGAATGGAATGCCAACGCTTCAGGACCAATTGAGCTTCGCTCTCGGGGGTGGGGGGGTGGGAGGCTATAGAATTGGTGAATAGGTCGGTCTCGAAGGACAGGTCAGTACCAACCCCATTGACCTATTCGCCCTTGGCATTGTCCGGTGGGAGATAGGCGGGGCCCTTGGTGGTTGCAAAGCACAGGTCAGTTAGAAGCCCCAACCCCACCGACCATAGCTGCCTTAGGTTAGAAGCGCAGGTCAACACTTGTTATTCCAATGTCCTACAACATTGTAATGGGAGCAATAGTTGTGAGCTTCACAAATACTCAAAATAATTTCCTTGTTACCTTCCTTGAGTGTGTTTTGTCTTACTCCTCCCTGTTGTGACCTTTTTCACACATCGCCCCATTGCAAATGGGGACCCCCCTAATTTTTGCTCCGTTTCGAACTTTTGGCTTGATTTTAGTTTGTTTTGTCGTTTTCTCTCTTTTCTACTGTCTGTCTTTCCCAGATTGTGCCCGTCATTGAGTTTAAACGTGAAATTTGGCCAAGTCTTAAAATTAGGGTTTTGAACTTCCTTGCCAATTTGAAATCAAATGAAGTAAATAAATTGAAAACAGAGACTAACGTTGTTGTCAGCATGCTTCCAGCTAAGTTTCATCAAATTCTGGGTACTTACTATTTTTAGTGTGTGATTCTAGGCGATCCTTCAACATTCTTGAAGTTTTAACAATCACACTGCATTCAGAGCACATCAAGCTGCTCACTGGCAAAATTTGAGTTGAAACGGACAACTTGCTATTTTTAGCAGTCTAGCTTCCGAGGCAAATATCAGGGGTTATATGCAGAGTTTTTCAATGCATGTCTGAGGATTCCTTCTGGGTATTATGAGACCTTCGCGATGGTGTAGCATGCAAAGTGAGATGACAACTTTCAAAGTTCAGCCTTCAGAGGCTATTTTTAGGGTTTGCATGTTAGGGTTTTCTTTGCATGTCTGCATATTCCTTATGGGTTTTTCGAGAGCTTTGCAGTGATGTGACATGCAAATGGAGATGGTCACTCATTTGGGAACTTACTGTTTCTAGCAGGTGCATCCAGGCAGCCGCCTCCCAGCACTTCAGAATCATGAGTTGATCGCAATGCAACAGAAACGAGGACAAACATAGGTCATTTGATATGCATGCAGAACAAATTAGGGTTTCCAGTTTCGGGACCCAAAAAGAGGGGTAAAAAGTCAGAATTTTCAAAAACCGGTGTAAACCACCGCGATCAACATCCTTCAAGCTATCTGCTGGTAAAATTTGAGGGCAAACAGAGCACTTACTATTTATAGTAAGTCATTTTGGAAACAGGCTAAAAATAGCAAATCAGTTGCAGGCGCCGATGTCAGCAGGCAGGTCACGTGGTGAGGAGCACGTCATTCGAATTTCAAATCGAACGGAGTTGTGGAGATATCAGAAGCAGGCAGTTACTATAAATAGCAAACCACCTTCAGAAATGGGCTAAAAATAGCAGGCCAACCCGAAATAGCAGTGTCAACAGGTTGATGAAGTCGTGAGGATCCATCGTTCAAAATTTCAAATCATTTTGAGCTTCAGAGATGCAAGAATTGGAGGACTTACTATAAATAGCAAGCATGGAGAGGCTGGCAGAGGTCAAGAAAAATGGCTAAGGCATGAATTTCATCCTGCAGCACCCAGGAAATGCGCCCTCATCCTCAGCGAGTCAAGAAAAATGTTTTAAGTGTTGGTAAAATCCTCCTCCACCTTCAAAATGCGCCCAAGGAGAAATAAGATGATGAAAAATATTCTAAGTCATTGTTAAATCTTCTTGCCACCTCCAAATGTGCCCAACAAGTATTCAAGGTGTTTGAAAAAGTTTCTAACATGTTTCATCCTCCTCCAATGGCAAAATGTGCCCATTCTCCTCATATGCCCAAATGCCCCATGAAAAAAGTAAAGTGTGGAGTGAAAAGTGGTAAACAAGGTGAAATGGAAAAGATAAACTGACTATGGCGTTGAAATGTGAAATATTCTCTTCTAGGTGTGGGGTGCGCTTAAGGTGAATATGAATAAATATACTAGGCGTGGAAAGTTTTATCCCCTTCCATATGTAAAATGCGCCTAAGGTGGTGTAAGTGTTGCTAGGCGTTGGAAATGCTAAGCCTATAAGGTAAAGTTGATGAATATGGCTAGGCGTTGAAAGTATAAGTCTTCCTGCCTATGTTAAATGCGCCATGCCAGGTGAAGTGAGGATGAAGGCAAATAAAATATGCTCAAGACAAATTTTCCAAGTGAATTGAAATAAATAATAAAAAAAAATTCACCACTGGCAGGATGATTTGAAGATAAAATATAAAATTTTGTAAGGCAAGGATAAAATTCAAAATGCTAAGTGATTCAAAATTTTCTAAGGCACATAATTTCTTCCTTAGGAAAATCACGCCTAGACTTGGAGGTGGTAGAACTTTCCTGAAGCCCGAATGAATTGCTAGTGATGAAGTCAGAAGATATTGGCATTGCAGGTTGATAAAATATTTCTTCGAGTCAGAGCAACAAGATACTCACAGATGTGAAGAACAGGAATAAAATTGTTTTTTCCAAGGTTCAAAATTCAAAAAAAATTAAACGAACCCATTCGTTGTGTACCCATGAATTTGACATGTTCTGAAGAAAATTTTCTTCTGGGTACTAGACGTTTGTGATGAGGAATGGATTTCAAAGTTTTCCACAGTTCGTTGAGGCCTTCCGGGGCGAGGAATTTGATCGACACTTGAAACAATGAATTTTCCTAAGGGAAATTTTAAAAAATTTCTAAGGCAAGGAATAAATGATGTTTTTGAAGATAAAAATGCCTTGGGTGATGAATTTGAGGTTGGGCACCTAGATAATTTTTGATCAAATTCCTGATGAAAGCATTTTTCTTGAGTCTGAGTTGGATGAAATATCAGAGTGAAGTATGCTTGAGCGAAATACAAGATGTGTTGGAAATTTGGCCAAGGCATGAAGAATTTGAACGCAAAGTTGGACGATGAACGCTTGGAAGTCAGAGTGTGAAAATCCTGGTAAGTAAGGTGAATTTATATTATGAAGTGTTCTAATACTCTTCCCCTTGCTTGTTTTGCAGGAGGAACGTCGAGACCAAACAACGATGACTTAGGAAGATGAAGCAAGTACTCCACAATTACATTTCAACCTTGAAGGAAGAAAAGTTTCGAAAAATGGCTAAGTGTTGAGACTTAGTATAACTCAAAGTGACAAAGAAGAAGTTGGAGAACAACGTCAAGAAGAAGATCGAGAACAATGTGAACGCGTCTACAAAGGGGAATCTTCTAGAAGGTGGTGGCCATTAATTACTCATTTATTGCCCCACTCTCCATTATGGCAGTTTTTAGGGCGAATCTTGTTTAGGGCTGAGGTGGCACAATCTGGGCCATCCAGCCGATTGTAATTGAGTCGTTCGTTGGACTTGGCCAGCTATATAAAGGGGAAGTCCCCCTCATTTGTATCTCAGTAGAATTAGCTTAGAGTTAGACAATAGACATATAGTAGAGAGACAACTTAGAAGTAGCTTAGTATAGATTGATAGTGTAGTTGAAGAAGAAGGAAAGTTTTCCTTTGAAAACTTTTTTGCAAGAGATTGTTGTGTAAAACTTTCATAATAAAAGATCTTTTCATTGATGGTGAAATTCGTCTTTGTTATGGATAGCTAGCGAGGTTTCTTCATCCCTTCTACTTCAAGTAGCGTAATTTCATTTTATGCAAGTAGATGTTAGCTGTGGAATGTGGTGTTTGATCTAAGCAAACTTCGCTTATCCATACCACTAGTGGGCTCACTGATGGTGTGTTTGCCTTGTGTGGTCAACTGGAAACGTTATGGACCTAACTTCAATCACAGTTTGAATGATTGTATGCGTCGTTGTGATGGTATCTTCATGTCAAGTGGTGGTTTGAACACCTTTAGTCATCTCCCCTGAAGATTGCACTGACTCCGTGGAAGCTGTCCGAGGCGAGGCAAAGCGAAGTTTGGTTGAAGTTTGCTTAAGTTGAGCTCCATATCCTGCACTTAGAATAGATTTAGACTCTCTAAACCCTGCAACCACTTTAAATTCAGTACTTTCTGGTTAGAATTGGAAACCCGTGCTTCATTGATAAATCTGTCAAATTGTGGAAACCCCTTCTCCTGCTGTTGAACAATTCCGTAAGTCCCCTTGAAATACTAGCAAATCACATTGAGCCAACTGAGACTATTCGCACTGAAGGAACCTTGGAGTTGAACGCACAAACTCTCTCACAATCTTAGCGTGCTGGATACTTTGATCAAGAGAGAATAGGGTAGCCTTCGTACAACTTTATTCTGCGTTGGTGCGGTCACGAAAAACACATCAACACTCCCATTGTCTTAGTGAGTGGATTTCCCCCCCACTTGAAGTAGAGTTTTGTTCTCATCTTGTTGCTTAGATTGCTACTCTTTCTTTGGAGACATCGTATAATCATCTAAAGTTTTTACAAGAATAATGTTTTGAGGAGTTTCTTACTTCCCATGTGGTTGTCCTTGATTTGTGCATAGGGAAGATCCTTTAGAGATTCTTCCAATCTCCATGCTTCCATAACCGATTCCCTCAAATAATTATTTCCTTCATTATGATGGTCTAAAGTATTCTTTGTCCGTATTTACCAAATCCTCTTTCATCATATCCCTATCCTTGCAAGGAAATTGGAGTCTCTACCCTTGTATTCATATCAACTTGACAAGTGGAATAATTAGATTTTAAATCTTTGAACAAAACTTCATCATGGAGCATATTGCATACCTTTCCAATAGTTTGTTCTTGAGAGGGTGGTAGTCCATTCTTCTTGGTAGAATTCTCTTTGGGGAAATTTGATAGTAGTGTATCCTTTTCTATCAACTCTCGTTGCAATTGTGTTCAATCAACTTGCAACTCTTCAATTCTCTTAATCAAATGCCACACCTCTTTCCAAAGAGCTTGGTTCTCTCCCAATGCTTGCTCTAAGCTTCTTGGATGTCTTCAAGCTTCTTTTTTTAAGACTAGGTTATGGGTATAGTTTTGGGAAGGTATGTAATTGGTCCATTGTATTCAAAATTGTGTACATAACAACCAATCTTGGTAACTTGAGCTCCAACTACCTCACGACAACTAAGGGCATCAAGTTTTGACTACCCCTTTAAAACTTGCACACCTTGAAAAGAGTTTGAAAAACAAGGATTATACATGCAAAATTCTGTCACCAAAAATCTCCTACAAGAACCAAAGGCCTTTTGGCGTAGATACCACTTGATTCATAATTTACCAAATTTACTTTAGAAACTAGGGAACCAAATTTTTAGACCACTATTCTACTTGGAAACCTAGTGGCAACAACAACAAAGTAATTGGAATGCTACTACACAAAGAAATAAAGACGTTGAAATAACAAATTCCACACAACAGAAGATTTATAGCTGGGAAACCCTTATGAAGGGTGGAATACCTATTTGGTGGGAGCAATTGCTCTCTACTAGAGTGTATTGTTGAGAATATGCAAGTGTTTCTTAATGTCTATTCAACTTATTACTACTTTAGCCTCCTACTTCATAGAGATAGACCATTCTATTCTCCTCCCATTTGATTTGGACTCCCATTGGTTACTATAGAGGTTTGGAAGACTTCCATTGCTTGTAAAAATTCTCCTACAAAAAACTTGAAGAGACCAATTTGCTCAACCTTTTCAAATCCTACTTATTTTCATTTGGGGAAAAAATGTTGCTTTCAATAGGAGGCCATAACTTTTGCACATAGACTTGAAATGAGTTGTCTTTTTTTGAAATTGCGCACATTCAACTTTTGATGCCTAATAAATATAGTTTATGACCTTGCAACTTGTTGAAGTGTCTTTTTCCCTTGAGGATGAGCGTTATGCCTAGATCTATTTTGGATCACAAATGCTCAACATAAGGTTATGAATATTGAGTTCATTGCAAGGAAAGACTTGTTAACATTGTCTTTGATGTTTTACTTTTGGTGTCTTAATTTTTTGTAATATGTTAATTAAGTGACCAATTGACTTTAAAACACTCAATTTGAGGAATTAATAGGATTAAACATGCTTGTTGTAATGGGATGACATGACTAACCATGAAATATGATTACTTTGACAATTTTACTTAGAACAATGTAGATGTGATAATCAATTGAATATAGTTTGACTTAGTTTCAAACATGATAAATCCAACCCAAATTCAAGTGTAGTTAGAATATTTGTTAAAGTCAAGAAATACTAGAGGGAAAACAATTTCATGACAAATGGAAGATGTCAACATTAGACTTGAAAAATGAATCCGATGAAACTTGAAAGTAGAAAAATAAGTAATAGAATTGAGGAAACACAATTACAAAATGATAAGTGTATCAAGATTGATTGTTTCGAGTCTAATGCTTTTGATATACACTAAAATTATTTAACATCAACTTGATTCTAACTTTTTTGTCATATATAGTCGAGGGAATTTTGATTTGTCCCAATTGAATCATAAATAAGATGAAATGACAAAATTTAGATGTCACAATTTCGTTCATAAGGGTTACGTACATTATATTGGTGATGGAATCAAATCACGGATGGGTGATGTCATAGTGTGGATAAATACTAGTGATAGTGACATAGTATCTCAGGGGTTGTGCAATATTGAGTCACTAAAAAATTTCTTTAATGTTTGTCTTTTGTAACTTATATTTCTTGTTGTAGGTGTTTTGTTGTTGCTGCAGATCCATTTTCTTATTGTAGTCCTCTAGTTGCTCACTTTGAGCTACATCCGGTTATTATCTTGTTTGGCACTATATATTTTTGTTGAAGTCTAATTGAAATTAGATTATTTTAATAGGACCATTAACATGTCCATTTGACCATATTTGCATTTTGTAAGCTATGGCATATTCCTTGGGAAAATGGGCCTCATTTAAAGAATATGAGCCATTATATTTGAAATTTGTGCCAAATTTTAAGATTCCCAATTTGTAAATTGGTCCTAGGGAGGATCATTAGGCATAATATCACATTTACAATTGGCTCCATGTTACTACATCAAAGTACCCCTAAAAAGGGAGAATAGTTCGATTGATGAAAAACAAAAAAGGGAGAGAGTAGATTAAAGATCGAAAGTTAGAGAAGGGTATGAATCTCGACATGTACTTGTGAAGAATATTGTATATGGGTCTGATGCAACTTCTATCATATGAATGTATACATAATTTGACATTCTACACCATCTTGTTTCTAATATTTCCTTAAGATCAATCTTTTTTGTGTACTTTTATATTTAGTTTTCAATTTTTATGATTGTATTGTATGAATATATATTGTCTTTCATTAGATCCTCTATCTATGATTGCATCAATTGGTATTAAAGCTTAGTTTTAGATCATTAAATATTGTGTTGTAACTCCATAGTAGGAGTCTTGTGCAAGATCACATTCTAGGTGACCTATAAGAGAATTGGCTCATATAAGAAAAGGTGGTAGAAGTCAAAGAGGTCAACATGATAATGAATTGGTTGACATGATGAGAGTTATTCAAGGAATGCTCGAGGTATGAATGATCATAACTAAATATGTTAGTGATAATGAGCCACTGGGTTAGAGACCAAATGCTAAATACTTTAAGTTCTTATGATGAACTAAGTCAAGAGGATAAGTTTGTTGTGAGAGTAGAAAGCAAGCCAAGATGAGATTTGTCCTATTACCAATTCATTTTGTGGAAGACCTATCAACTTGTGAAGTTGTCCCAAGCAATAGAGAGTGCAAGGCAAGGGTAGGGTTGAAATTGACAAGTAGAGTAGTAAGTTGGGGTATGTGCAAGGAGATGCCACATTGTTTAGCGGTGACACACAAGGCTTTAAGGAAGAGAAAACTTATAGAAAAAAGAAAGTTAAAGGCAAAGGAGATTAAGGGAGGACGTTTAGTAGAACCTATTTTAGATGTGTAGAAGCAAGTTGCAGGGCATTTGAGTGTCTAGATACAACAAAGGAATAAGGACATTGATGAGCTTAGGAATTTCCTTCATTTTCTTGTTTTAAATTTAATATTTCTCATGATATTTCTAAACATTTTCAAAACATTATCCATATTTCCTATTTATCTTAGTATTAAAGCATTGAAGATGACATGTTATATTGCTAAATGGTTGTGTGCATTAATGAATGTTTATAAAATACGGTAGTGTTTTTTGTTAGTTATGGTAATTTATGATATAGAGATATTGTTGAGACAAACTAAATCCTTTGCAACAAAGAACCAATCACTCATAGCAAAGGTTGTTTGCCAACCCATAGTTGAAGGAATGTTCGCCTACAACAAAAGGTGCAATTGCTTGCAGTTGAAGAAAGCAGTAGTCAAATACTATGGGAGTGGTTTAATTATAAATCATTCTCTCTATCACTAATTTTGTCACTAGCAATGAAGATATCCACATGGATAAGAAGGAATTTATCACAATATTAGATCGTGGTTCATAAATATGGATTTTGCTTTGTTGTGCATGTTTTCATTTATAACTACTTTATTATGAAGATTAATAATAGAACTATGATATTCACATCTTTGGATGGTTAGTTTCCTATTTGTATTTTCCTTAGGATATGAATAAGTCCTTTCCCTATGTTTGTGGATAAATCATTGTCACTAGCAATGAAGATATCCACAGGGATAAGAAGGAATTTATCACAATATTAGATCGTGGTTCATAAATATGGATTTTGCTTTGTTGTGCATGTTTTCATTTATAACTACTTTATTATGAAGATTAATAACATAACTATGATATTCACATCTTTGGATGGTTAGTTTCCTATTTGTATTTTCCTTAGGATATGAATAAGTCCTTTCCCTATGTTTGTGGATAAATTGACATTTGTTGTTAAGTTATTTAGAGTCTAGAATAGTAGATTGTCCATATCATGTATATATGGCAGATCTTGTATGAGTCAGATTTAGTAGATTTTGTTATCAACACTTTTCTTATCAAATTTGAGTCACAATTCTAGAATTGTTTTTTAAAAATAGTCAATTAGATAGATTCTTGAGTTGAGATTTGATTAAGAGTTTGTGAGATTGCAACCACCTAAGCAAGGGCCACTTGAGGTAACTGAAGTACTCTTTGTAGTTTAGATTGTATGTTAATGATTTGTTAGAATGAATTGTTAATAGTTGTGTTCCTTGATTTGATTTAAATTGTTAAGTAGAAATCATTTGATTATCACTAGTTATTTAATAATAGGTGCATCATGAAATAATTATGTGCATAGTTGAAGTGTTTGGTTATTGTCCTAATATGAGTATCTACCTGTAGCAATTGTCAAATGGCTAAAGTTTAAAAGATAGGCTTTACTTTCAGTCAAGTTTGCCTTCAATCAAGTCTTTTGTGCACAACCTCTAGGACAACTTAGAAATCCTTAATTACACATATAGTGTGGATGCCATCCAAGAAATACGATTCCTTGGTTGACATAATTAAATGTAACACACTTAAGTTAGTAGGTTGCTTGATAATAGATTTGTGGGTCCGTTGAGTTGAATGCATGCCTCTTCTGCATCAATTTATTGGACATAAATGAAGTTAAGACATTTTTGATGCTAC